>JARYGA010025275.1:0-48347 GCA_030545235.1 Helianthus tuberosus | reverse complement strand
AGATGTGTCCAAGAGAACATGTTTCAAATGTGATCAAATAGGACATCTTGCACGCAAGTGTCTAAATCTGAAACCTGTGGATGTTAACAAAAAGAAGTCTGATGATGATGAGAAACAAAAATCTGAGAATGTGAAACAAAGGTCGACCAGATTTGATTCAAAACAAACTTGGAGGTATAACACAAACAAGTTTGCTTCGAATCAAAATTGGAAATCAGACTCGAATTAGTTCAATTCAAGACAGACCTGGAATTCTCACACACACAGATTAAGAAGAACACAAAGTTGGAAAATAACTGTCGATGCAACAAAACCAAACGAGTTTTGGAAACCAAAAGTTGTTGTTCAAAAAGAGTCTAATTTTTACAAAAGAGGTACTCCAAAAGGTCAAACATGGAGTGTTAAGAAACAAGTGACTTCGGTAAAAGATGAGAAAGTTGAAGTAAAAATTGAAAAAGTCTTTGATGACAAAGATTCTCCGAAACTGCATGATACATATTGTATTGAAATGCCTAAGGTTCAACAGACCTGGGCTAAATTGTTCAAGTAATCAAGTAGTCTGAATGTGCAAGTGCTCAAGAAAACTGAAGATTGTGAAAATGGTATTCGGAGCAGCCTGGCACAACGGGATGAGGAGGCTGCTGAACCCTGGTTTGGTTGAAACAGGGAGTTTGTTTGTTTTCTGTAAATAAATAAACAATATTTCAAAAACCCTAAAAATTGAAAATTTTTGAAAAACAAAAAATATTTTGTTTTTAAATTTGTCAAATATTCAAAAATTAAAAAATATGTTGATTGAATACGCCGAAACCCTCACGGCTGAACAAACATGATTAATTTCACAAGATTGAAAAACGGTTTTCAAACTGTAAATATCAGTATGTTGTAAATCATGGGGGTATGTTAGATTTTTTGTAAATCAGTGCATGAGAAGCAGAAAATGGATGGCGAGACAAAGCTATCAGTATTGGTTGTCAAATTTTCTTTAAAATGATTTTGCATTTAGGGGGAGTATTGTTGTTAGAAAAATACAAAAACATTTGAAAATTTGAAAAAAGGCAAAAACATGATAAAATTAAAAAATTGAGTTTTTGTGTATAAAGAGGAAATGATAGTACATCAGTAGACAGTTACAGTATGCTAAAGCATTGTAATGATTATATAGCGTTAAACAGTCTCACTGATGATATGCCGATATGTTTTTATGCATTTAGTAAACTTTTTCGGGATATAAACATAAATTCAAACTTGCTTATTTCGTGGGGAACACTACTTGGATATATAGGTAACCCCTGAAATCTTGTGTGAAGGACCCCTCTTTCTGAGATACTAGGTCTTTATGCTTAGTGATATCTGGGGTATTATCCCGGGACTTCTGATTTTGCGGAAGCAATGGCCTAGTCCACGTATAATACTTTCTGCTTGCTTGAAATATAGCGCTGCCCTCAGCATAAAAAATGATGAAACATTGAAAAATGCTAATCATGTGCTGTTGAAGAAAAGATCCTCTAAAGGGGACATACCAAAAGTCGAAGCCGTCATCTCTCTGCTGAACGGAAGTTCTGACCTGAGCTCTCACGGTCCTTCGCAATTTAACCCCTTACAGATATCATCTAGGTATACTCACCTGTAAGACTGAATATTGGAATCTGGATACGGGAGTATATTCAAGAGGTGGGACACATGAATGAGTTTAAGTTCTTAAAACATCTAATTCGTATCCTGAATCAGTTGAACTTTGTGTGAAAATTTAAGTGGATCAGTATATCGACAATCTAAGTGAATTGTTTAATTCTTAATGTATAACTAATCTCAACGGTACTTGTGACTTGTCAAAAACTGATATGATCCTCTGATGCAAACTCAAACAAAAATATTGTGTATATATGTTTGTATATATTTCGTTACTACTTTATGTAGGTCCGGCTAGGGGAGGATCTAGTCGCCTAATCCTTGTTGTCAAACACACCCGGTTGTGCGGAATCCAACCGAGATAGCAAACCGAGATAGAGATGAACAAGAACACGAGATTCAAGACACGTAGATTCAATGTTTAACACCCTTGTATATTTCTGAGAAAAGTTCGAGTACAAGATAGATACAAGATCCGGTTAACATACACACTAAAACTCTCTCTTGAATCTCTCGGGTTCTCACCTCTTTGTGCGGTTGTTCCTTGCCCACCGAGAACACTCTTGTTTTCTGTCTCTTGTCCTTGTGTCTTGTGTCTCTCTCTACCGAAATCACAAGTGATTTCGGTATATATATAAATGTTGACTTGTGCGATTGGGTAAGGTTCGGCCCAGATGTGATTGTATCAGCCCAAGTAATGTGATTGGCCCATATACAACAACACATGCACGTTCAGTTTAATAACTTGCATGAATTTTCATGAACTTGTTTTAAGTCAAAGTCTAGCCACTTTATGACATCATCATGACATCATCATGATGATGTCATGATGATGTGGCGACGGGAATAGGTTGCGGCTCTCCGTGCTTCGCGTGTCGAACTCTGGGATGCACGACGGAGGAATATCGTGGCGTCGGGCTTGAGCCGAACCTAACCGGGTCGAACCGAACCAAGTCGAACCGAGTCGAGTCGCGTCCACTTTAGTGTACCAACAAACTCCCCCTTGGACGCTACTCGTGAGGTTCAACTTCCATGTCTTCCATGTCGGAGGATCTTCAAAGTCTTCACGTCTTGTAAGCAGAAAGTGTATCAACAAACTCCCTTTTCATTTAGGTAGTGTATCAATAAACTCCCCCTTGGACTATGCTTGTGAATCTTTTGACTTCAATGCTTGAGATCCTTGTGGTGTTGATGATGGTCAGCGGCAACTCGATCATCTTTATCATTTGAGTGCCTTCACGTCGTGTCTTCATTCCGAAGCTTATCATCGAACATGTTCTCCTTGCCTTTAGCATCTGCACATGCAAGAAAGCTAAACGCGTAATGAGAACAACTGCTTGGAATATAGTTTAACATAAACAAATAACACACATGTGACCATATTTCAATTAACTACCGTCCGACAGTTTGAAAGTTTAACAAATTTATCAAATTAGATTTTAACTTTCAAAACTTGCAAATTTTTGACCGTTTATGAAGATTTAGGTTCTGTTTGTTTTTTGGCCAGAAGTACTTCTGGCCACTTATGTCTGGCCACTTTTCTCGCAGACCTTTCATTAAAAAAGGTCTGCGAGACCTCTTCTTGGAGCAGACATGGACCCAAGTCTTCTCCTCGCAGACGTTTACCTCTTCTTGGCACCACCTCCACTGCTCCGCCACCACCTCCAATGCTCAGCCACCACCTCCACTGCTCAGCCACCACCTCCACTCCGACACCACTGCTCCGCCACCACCTCCACTCCGCCGTCACCATCATCATCAAAACCCCCAAATCGAACCCCTGCTCCGACCCCAAATCGAACCCCCAAATCATCAAATCGAACCCCAAATCATCATCATCAAAACCCCCAAATCATCATCATCAAAACCCCCAAATCGAACCCCTGGTCCGACCCCAAATCGAACCAAAACCCTAAATCGAACAAACCCCCAAATCGAGAGAGAGAGAGAGAGGGAGCAGCAGGAGACCATCATCATCATCGGAGAACGGTGGTGACGGTGGTGATGAAGGCAGAGAGAGAGAGATCGAGGGAGGAGAGTGTGACGGTGGTGGGTGGTTGCGACGGGGGAGATCGAGGCAGAGAGGAGACGGTGGTGTTTGTGGTGACGGTGGTGACGGTGGTGGTGATGAAGGCAGAGAGGAGAGAGATCGGGGGAGGTGTGTGTGTGTGTAAGGTCTGAGAAGAGAAGAGGAGAAGAGAAGATGTTTTTATAAAATAAAAAAACAAACCCTCTTTTCCTTGCAGACTGCAGACATTTGGTCCATATCTTCTCCTGCAGATGCCTGCAGATGTGGTCCGCAGACTGCAGACCTTTTCCCACAGAAAAAACAAACAGCACCTTAGTCACTTTGGTTTTCAATCAGGTTTCAGGTAACGAAGACTCGAGATCCAACATCGTACGATCGAAAATAAGATAGAAATAAAATCTTTTTGGCTTTTAGAAAGTTTATATTAAAACACACCTAAAATCTTTTTGGAATTTTGAATACTTCAAATTTAAAAACTGAAAGCAGTAAATAAATATTTACAGACATTCTTTTTGTGAGTTTCGAGGGTAAGAGAATCATATCAGTGTACGGTCATGTCAAAACACTCTTGTTGTTCTTTTAGTTAACATTTAGATAAGCATCCTATAACTATTATCGGTATTGTTGTCCACTTAAGCTCAACTTATCAGATGTAATCATGGCGAGGGGATACGTTAAGGTATGATTTATACTTACCGACCGGTGTTCATCCACATCACGACACATTCCCGTATCAAGGTATGCACGAGGGTTCATCTTACCGGTGAGTATACCGATTATCATCTGTTTGACCGTATATGATGTGAGAAACTCACTTATTTGATTGAAAACAAGCCCTATGTGATAGAATCACTTATTGATGAGGAACTTGATTTTCAGATGCATGAGGGCACAGGAGCAAGTCCGTGAACAGGTCAGTACTTTCGTACAGCAGAGAAACGAACTTGACTCCCGGAAAAATGTGATATATTATCACTTATTTGTTTGGACATGTGATTGTTGATCACTTATTGAGGTCGAATGCAGTATGTACACGTATGTATGGTATCATGGAAGATCTAGACTTGCGTCCCCGTTATTTTTCGGTAAAAGATACAACCATGATACCCAGATGATAAGCAGCATAAAGACCGAATATCTCAGAACCTCGGCAATCTCTCAAACGAAATTTCGGTACTAAGACCATATGCCAATGAGTGGTTCCCACCTGGTCTTCAGTCGATTTAAGATTTATATCACCCTGCACACTTTAAAATGATTGTGAGCCTACCGATACATCTTATATAGAGCTGCTTATCGTTTTTCATTTAAGGTTTAAAGAGGTTTAGACAGACCACTGATGTACTATCATTTTCTCTTTTTCTCGCCAGGAAACTCATTTTTGTTTTTCCAATGTTTTTGGGTTTTGAAATTTTTTCGATGTTTTTGAATTTTCAAATTTGGATTTACTCCCCCTAAAATCAACAAACTAAGATAAAATTTAAAAACACAAAGGTATTTACAAAAACGATTTCCCGATGTTGGTTAACTCATGTTTTACCTCAATGCCGTTTACCAAAATTAATTTTGAATCAGAAATGATTTATCGAATTTTGGAAAAAATGAGTTGGCATGTCGGTAAGTGGTGCGGACCATGACAACATTGTCTGGCCAAAGAGTGCTGTACGAGATAATAATAATTCATAAAGCAGCTTAAATATCGACAAGTAAAAGAGAGATTAGAATTTTAAAACCGTATCCTGCAACTGCTTCGTGCATTGCAAGGAATCTGAGTGCTCTCCCAAACTGGATATCCACCCGGTGTGGATTTCAAAGTCGATTTTGTAGCTACTTAGAAATCTCTTCACAGCAACAAGATCAGAAACCTCTGGGTCCGGCTGGTCTTCCACATTGTACCAGCGAAGGTCTTTGTCTTTCTCTTTTTCTTGAGAGGAAGTGTGCGGTTGTTCAATCCACGCCAAGGCATCCGCACACCCGGTTGGTTGGTTCAACAAACACATTTTCTTCAATCACACCGTAGAGAAAAGTACCCTACACGTTCATCTTGTGGACTTTGAACTTCTTGTGGAAGAAAAATCCATGAATCTTCGAAAAGCTTCAGACGTGCTACAGGCGTGTACT
Organism: Helianthus tuberosus; assembly: GCA_030545235.1. NCBI lineage: Eukaryota > Viridiplantae > Streptophyta > Magnoliopsida > Asterales > Asteraceae > Helianthus > Helianthus tuberosus. The sequence goes on along the minus strand of JARYGA010025275.1, from coordinate 42,565 downwards.
TTTCATTGGAATCTATCCTGAGGACCCGATCAAAAACCATAACAACCACATTTTGGCACATATCTCATCATGTCGAATTTTTCAACTTCATTCAACCACATTCTTTCATCAGACATTTTTGTCTTCTTTCCTCCTCTCTCCATCAAAGGCAACAATATTCTCCTTGGATACAACAATGTTTCGGAGCCTTATGTCGCCGATCTTGTGCATGGACGCTCCACTATAAACAATCCTAAGACTATCAATAGTTCCTCCTGGAACATCCTGCACACTCATTCAGAGATTAGTTGGAGAGGGGGACCCAAGCCTTCACAGACTTGGGTCGTCCGTCATCATCGAGGATTGTGACATCCATTTCCCGATGATTCGGAATTGATGTAGCTCCCCCTGAAACAATTTCCGATTTTGGTTTCCAAATCTGTTTTTGTTTTTCATTTTTAACATTTGATTTAACAGACTGCGTTTGGACAACCTCTGGTTTTAAAACCTTTTCAACTTCTTGTCGTTGTTTCTTTTTCTGTTTCATTTCCCGTTGTTTAACAAGACGAGGGTCCTGTTTTGGTGAAACAGATCCTTTTTGGTAATTTCGTTCACGGGGATCATCAACTTTGGCTTTTAATTTATGAAGATACGGACAATTTCGAATTATATGTCCAATTGTACCACATTCAAAACATGATCTTCGTTCAACAAACCCCGAAGTATCATGTGATCGTCTTGCCGATGATGATGAACTTTGTGATCACGAGGTACTAGGTTTCGAACAGTTTGGTTCATTTCTTTTCAACACTGTTGCTTGTTTAACAAAATCTAAGTTAGAATTGTTTTCAAACGTTTCAATTTTGTCCGTTCCCTTTGATTTCTCAAAGTTCACATTCTTGTTCTTCTTCTTATTCGGCTTCCTTTGACTTTGAGTCGGTGTTTTACCTCTTGGTTTGGTATGATTTTGCTGCGTGTTCACTGTTGGTAAATTTTTATTGCCATATTGTTTTCGAACTTCGGCCTTTGGGATAGGTGGACACTGTGTTACTGTAACATGTGATCCTGTCTTTCCCAAAAACTTACTTGTTGAATTTTCGAAGACTTTACTGATTAAGGATTGATTAACATTCTTAATAGGAAAATCTTTGTCAGAATAGATTTTATCATCACCAACAAGAATGTACAGCAAATCCACACTCTCAGACTCTTTTGCAGACGAGGACTCGGTTGCAGCAGTCTTAGCGGGCTTTGCAGGAGGATCACATAGAATATGATTCTCAAGAGGTATGTCCTCTTCTTTTATCACCGCATCAGACTTTGCTGAATCAGTATCATCAGATTCATCATCAGAAGAATCAGCATCCTCAATCACAACTGGAGGATCCTGATTCGGTTCAGCAGAAGACACACTTGTATCTGCTGACACATCCGATTCTGATGATACTTCCTTCTTGTATCCGAGCCCTGTTGCAAATTCCTCAACATCTAAAGGAACAGATGGTTCAAAGTGAGTTCTATACTCCTCATCAGGCATGGCATCATAATTGTGTCTCACAGGTGGTGGACATTTCTTGTAACCTATGCATGTGACATCCCGTTTCTCTTTCTGAACGTCAATGATGTGATCCAACACATAGCTAGAGCTCAAATAACTGTCTAGCTTAAGCTGGATCGCCTCACTTTCAGTTTTCACACAAGCCATCTCTTTTTGCATTATCTCAAGTCGAGTTATATACAAATTAATGTCAGTTTGTTTTCTGGAAACCATTTTTGTTAACTCGGTTTTATCTTTTCTTAAAGTTTCAACCATCGTTTTAAATTCCTTTTCATGGTTTTCATAAAACATGTTGGCTTCTGTGCACTTAGAAAGATCCACGGTCAACTTTTGATTGTGGAGGAATGTCACATCATACTTGTCTTGCAAAGCCTCGTGTTTGCTTTGCAACTCACACCACTTATTATCTAAAGAAACATGTTTGTTTTGCAAGTCAAACAATTCAGCTTTTAAAGCATCATGTTTGCCTTGCAACTCAGACATATTTGCCTCCAAATCAGCACATTTAACGCTTAATCTAGCACAATTATCACAAATAACAGCAGTGGGTTCATCGACACATACCTGACTGGAATCACTCTCAGATGTTGACCTTTCTGCATCAGAGTCAACAACCTCCCTTGATGATTCACATTCAGATCCATCCTCGCTTGAACTTGAAGTTGTATCATCCTCAACTGAAGTTGAAACATCTTCATCTGAACTACTGTCATGTTCAGAACTGTCATTATTTCCCGAGGATTCACCATTGCTGGCATCTTTGACAATTTCAGCATACAACGCCGTTTTTGTCTGACTACAGTTCCTTGTATCAAGAGATGATAGTGCTATCGTAGAAGGATGGCATTGTAAGGCAACTGGTGGTAGTGGATTTCCATACAAGTCTGTGGTTGGAGCTGGCTTTACAGGAACTTGTATCGGGGTGCCATACAAATTTGTGCTTGTGACAAACGCCGGTTGAAGCGGATTTCCGTACAAGTCTGTTGGTCCGGTAGAAATTTTATTAGCTTGCGAAGATACCGGTACGGGAGATTCGGCCCACGAAGGAGACACACTTGTATTTCGATACTTTCCCGAATCTGGAGCCGGAGTACCCCACCAACTTGGATACATGTTTGATAAGAAAAAAATGATCACCTGAAAAACACACTTGAAACAAATAGTTAACAAAGAAATAAAATTCTCCTGTTAAAAAAAAAATGATTTCGTTGAAATGGACAAGTGAGGTGTTTTAGGCAACAAGAACAAGAACTGATAAAATCTTGTGCGACCCAAACTAATCTTGTGCGGCTTAAATCAGCAGCCCAAATAGTAATCAGAAGCCCAATATGGAGGCCCAATTCTTGTGCGAGTAAACTGCCTCTTGTGCGTTTCAATCTTCTTGTGCGAGCCAACTACCTCTTGTGCGACTGGATATCAGGTCTTGTGCGACTGAATTATTGTCTTTTACAACTGACAATATTGTGCGATCCCAAATAAAATTTAAATGATGATCCTTTGTAATCAGAAGCCCAATATGGAGGCCCAGTTCTTGTGCGAGCCCACAACTCTTGTGCGATCCCCACTTCTTGTTTGATTAATTATCTTGTGCGATTATATTAATGTCTTGTGTTATTGAAAATGTTGTGCGACTCAATTTCATGTGCAACTGTCTTGTCTGACTTTCTATCATAACATGTCTAACCTCCTGACACAATCAGACCCACTTTAGGCTACAACCATTCCCAAATCTACCAACCATGCAAGGTGATGTACTATTATAATCCAATAACATTTCCCAACACATAAACAACTTAATTCAAATCCAAATGCAGATCAAACAAGAGTATTATCAAGAACACTTTGAAGCTTGGTTGAAGATATGAAGAACACAACCCAGAAAATTTGAATTTTCTGGTAAACTGAAGAATTTTCCGGTGAACCGAAAATTTCCGAACACGAATCTTTGCAAGAAACTTCACTAAAAACCTTAACACATCATGCTAAAAAGAGTTTTAAACAAGGTTTTCTGATGAACTAACAGCAAACACACCAGAAATTTCGAAGTTATGAGCTGATTTTTCAGAAAAATAAGAACTTCACAAACCCGAAAAACAACCCGAAAACACTCGGTTTTAACAAGGAGAAGAGCCTCGGCTCTGATACCACTTGTAGGTCCGGCTAGGGGAGGATCTAGTCGCCTAATCCTTGTTGTCAAACACACCCGGTTGTGCGGAATCCAACCGAGATAGCAAACCGAGATAGAGATGAACAAGAACACGAGATTCAAGACACGTAGATTCAATGTTTAACACCCTTGTATATTTCTGAGAAAAGTTCGAGTACAAGATAGATACAAGATCCGGTTAACATACACACTAAAACTCTCTCTTGAATCTCTCGGGTTCTCACCTCTTTGTGCGGTTGTTCCTTGCCCACCGAGAACACTCTTGTTTTCTGTCTCTTGTCCTTGTGTCTTGTGTCTCTCTCTACCGAAATCACAAGTGATTTCGGTATATATATAAATGTTGACTTGTGCGATTGGGTAAGGTTCGGCCCAGATGTGATTGTATCAGCCCAAGTAATGTGATTGGCCCATATACAACAACACATGCATGTTCAGTTTAATAACTTGCATGAATTTTCATGAACTTGTTTTTAGTCAAAGTCTAGCCACTTTATGACATCATCATGACATCATCATGATGATGTCATGATGATGTGGCGACGGGAATAGGTTGCGGCTCTCCGTGCTTCGCGTGTCGAACTCTGGGACGCACGACGGAGGAATGTCGTGGCGTCGGGCTTGAGCCGAACCTAACCGGGTCGAACCGAACCAAGTCGAACCGAGTCGAGTCGCGTCCACTTTAGTGTACCAACACTTTATATTTCATAAAATACAAAAAGATTTTTGATTCTGCTTTATTTTTGACAACCGATGTCTGAAATGTTGGGTGTCAAAATCTAAGTAAGCTGATTGTGTTTCTGAAAATAAAACAAGTTCATTAATTTGAAACTTGAGTTTTTAACAAAATCAAAAACAGTTTGTGATATCTCCAAGGTCATTAGTTTGGACTTGGATGATTAACTGTGAGGGATTTGGATGCTTATATTGTTAAATAGCCAGTCTTATATTGTTAAATAGCCAGGTTTTCAATACTGGAAGTTCAAAATGCTGTTACTTATAAATGTATGAGTGTTGCAGATATTGTATCAGACTACAATCCCGATAGCAGAGTCTAAGGGGGAGTCTGAAGACGAGCTCAAAGCAAGGGGGAGCTTGTAACCTGAAAGCAAGGTGTCGATCCCTAAAAGCACGGAAGCTTGATGAAAGGGGGAGCCTAAAGAAGCTGTTAATGTTTGAGCCAGAGACAGATTCTGGTACAACATTCAAAGATAGAAGATGATCAAAGAAGAAAAAGATTGAAGGATGCTTACAGTGTTAGACAATTTGGAAAGAGCATGAAGACTGATCAAGACTGAAGATGTGTCATGATAGAGACTCGACACTGAAGACTTCGTCAACATCCAAGGGGGAGTCTGTTAGTGCACTATGTCTGTGGACTTCGTCTTGTATCGAGTCATGTAATAGGATAGGATAACCAGTGCTCAGGGTGCTAGAAACTGAGTTTTACGTATTTAGTAGTAATTCCGCTTGAAACTGTCAAAGACAATTTCAAACGAAATTAACTTAGTTAATTTCGCTTGAAAGTGCTTTGTCCATTTCAAACGGAATCACAACAACTATAAATAGGGCACTTGGTTTGTCATTTGAAACGGAATTAGAAGTTGTGATTCGGTAACGAAGTGCTGCCGAATTGTCTCCAGGTGCTGTAAGACTATTATATCAATACAAGAGACATTTAAATTGAATTGAGCGTCCGTGTCATTGATTCCGCCTTTGATTCGGATAAACAACTCTTCTGAACGACTCATTCAGGTCGCACAACGATCCTACACTACTACACCACGAATCTATGCAATTTATCAAATCCATTTATTGTTAGTTTGATGGACTTTTCACCCATGCAAATTTTACGGATCTTAGTCTACTTTTGGTAGTGGGTGATCGAAGATGGTTGCATCACACCTTAATAGCTAGAAAACAAATGATGAAATTTCTTTAAATAAATACCACCCGGTCAATTATGGCGAGGCAAATTTTGGTTGACGACTTGACCCCACACTCACCATATGTAATGTTTAGTTTCATTTCCATTTTAACTTTCCCAATGATTACCTTATGCGTGGGGATTCCCCAAGCAGCACTATTAATATATTTCACCGCTCTACTGGTATAACGAGTGCTAATGGAGGTGTCTCCTTTGATGCATGCGTAATCATCAAATCGGGCCTTATTGTAGCAAATACCATTAGTGTTTGTGTTTCTAATTATCATAGTTACACCTAGGGTGATGGAATATATTACTATATATTAATCCTGACCAATGACCTTCGGGTTTCTTGATTGTTGGAACACAACTCAGTATCTAGAAAATAAATGATGAAATTTCCTTAAAGAAAGCCCCGCCTAGCCTATTTAGGTGATGCAAATCATACTTGACCCCACACTTGTTATATATACTATGTTTAGTTTCATATCCATTTTAAGTTGGACGGTGACCACTTTATCATTGATTTTAATCCAAGATATGCATATATTCAAATACCTCAACTGATATTGTATCTTACAAATGTAATGTTCCCAAAATTTATATATAAAACAAATTATCCTTATTTGAAAATTAATGCGAATTTTCTTTGGTCATGGGGCTATTGTTACTTTTAGCCTTTATTGGACGTAAACAATTTCGAATTAGTTACTTTATAACATTGTGATTGTCAAACAGTTGCGGACCTATGAATTATCTACTATGAATGCGGATGAGGTGTCCAACCATATTTTTAATGGGCGCGGTCGGGTTTTTTGCCTAAAATATACACTATTTTTTTTTTCAAGAGGTGCGGCCGCCCACCTTTTCCAAAGAGTGGATCCGCCCCTGTGTTCAAAGTGTAATAGCTTTTTAACCTATATCCGCATACGTGTTACATAAGTCTAGGTACTTTCGTTAATTTGCTATTAACTGTAATATTCACATTTTTTTTAAATTCAGAATTAAAAATTATATTGTTTTTTTTAGTTCAGAATTAAAATTCAGATTAGGGTTTTCTCAGCGTTGTCTACTAGATATACGGACGCCTCCCCCTGCTCCAATACAGTAACCTCAGGGCAAGATGATCGAGAGATCTGATTCTCTGTTTTTGTAAGTTGTTTTCCTTTTGTTGTTTGATTATACATTGATCCTTTCTAAAAGCCGTTGATCTGTGTATCTTCTGGTTTGAACGTGTTCTGGTCATTTTTTTTATATTTGAATTGTGTGTTAGTGTAGGTCCCTCGTAGGTTGAGGTTAAACCTAATCCTTGTTATATCTAACACACTAGCAAGTGCGGAATCCAAGCTAGCATGCAAACCAGAGTTTATGTGAGAACATAAATACACGACACACAAAGTTCACCGTTTAACACTACTGTATTAAAACGAATGAAAGGTTCTGTTACAAGCACAAGGTTTACAAATCTATTCTGCAAACTCTCTCTAACTCTCGTGTGTGTGTGTTTTTGCTCTAAGTGTTCTCACCTAAAGTGAACACATTACATGGGTATATATATACCCGTCACAGCTAGTCTGGTCGAAGGATCAGATAGACTGATCGAAAGATCATCTATCGATCTGAAACAGCTCGAAGGATACACATATACCTCGAAGGATGATATCCTTCGAGGTCCACCCATATCTATCGGAGGTTTATCCTTCGAGCTCATCGAAGGATATAAACAATCCTTCGATGACTCATCCTTCGACCCAAACATCTTACAAAACATGTGCTAACTGTTTGGCCAAGTCAAACCAGGAGGATGGTTGACTTGGTCAAACTTACATCGAACGCACATAATAACCAACCTAAGACGTAACTCAGACTAACACAAGACATCGTTTTGTATCATGACGAAATACAGACAAAGTACAGACACAAGTGCACCAACAAACTCCCCCTTGGCTGTAGCTTTGTCTCGATCTTAATTCTTGTAGGTCCCTCGTGTCTTCAAGTCTTTGACGTCCTTTCAAGTCTTCAATGTCGGAGGATCTTTAAAGTCTTCACGTCTTGAAAGCAGAAAGTGTATCAACAAACTCCCCGTTTCATGTAGGAAGTGTGTTGACAAACTCCCCCTTAACATAAGCTCCCCCTTGAGTTATGCTTGTGAAATACTTGTTCTTTATGAATTGAGATCCTTGTGGTGTTGATGATGGTCAGCGGCAACTCGATCATCTTCATCACTCGAGTGCCTTCACGTCGTGTCTTCATTCCGAAGCTTGTCATCGACCATGTTCTCCTTGCCTTTAGAATCTGCACATGCAAGAAATCTAAACGCGTAATGAGAACAACTGCCTGGAATATCATAAGCAAACGACACACAAGAGACCATTGTTCAATCAAACACCGTCCGACAGTTTGAAAGTTTAACAAATTTTTATCAATTTTAGTTTTTAACTTTCAAAATTTGCAAATTTCGACCGTTTATGAAGAAACAGTCGTTTCGGTTTTCAATCAGGTTTCAGGTAACGAAGACTCGAGATCCAGCATCGTACGATCGAAAATAAGATAGAAATAAAATCTTTTTGGCTATTATAAAGTTTATATTAAAACACACCTAAAATCTTTTTGGAATTTTTGAATATTTCAAATGTAAAGACAGAAAGCAGTAAGTAAATATATACAAAGATGCAGAAACTGAAAGCATTAAATAAATATTTACAGACATTCTTTTTGCAAGTTTCGAGGGTAAGAGAATCATATCAGTGTACGGTCATGCCAAAACGCTCTTGTTGTTCAATTAGATAACATTAAGATAAGCATCCTATAACAATTATCGGTATTGTTGTCCACATAAGCTCAACTTATCAGATGTAATCATGGCGAGGGGATACGTTAAGGTATGATTTATACTTACCGACCGGTGTTCATCCACATCACGACACATTCCCGTATCAAGGTATGCACGAGGGTTCATCTTACCGGTGAGTATACCGATTATCATCTGTTTGACCGCATATGATGTGAGATTCTCACTTATTTTGATTGAAAACAAGCCCTATGTGATAGAATCACTTATTGATGAGGAACTTGATTTTCATATGCATGAGGGCACAGGAGCAAGTCCGTGAACAGGTCAGTACTTCCGTACAGCAGAGAGACGAACTTGACTCCCGGATAAATGTGATATTTTATCACTTATTTTGTTGGACATGTGATTGTTGATCACTTATTGAGGTCGAATGCAATATGTACACGTATGTATGATATCATGGAAGATCTAGACTTGCGTCCCCGTTATTTTTCGGTAAAAGATACAACCATGATACCCAGATGGTAAGCAGCATAAAGACCGAATATCTCAGAACCTCGGCAATCTCTCAAACGAAATTTCGGTACTAAGACCATATGCCAATGAATGGTTCCCACCTGGTCTTCAGTCGATTTAAGTTTATATCACCCTGCACACTTTAAAATGATTGTGAGCCTACCGATACATCTTATATAGAGCTGCTTATCGTTTTTCATTTAAGGGTTTAAAGAGGTTTGGACAGACCACTGATGTACTATCATTTTCTCTTTTGCTCGCCAGGAAACTCATTTTTGTTTTTCTATTGTTTTTGTGATTTTGAAATTTTTCAATGTTTTTGGATTTTCAAATTTTGGATTTACTCCCCCTAAAATCAACAAACTAAGACAAATTTAAAACACAAAGATATTTACAAAAATGATTTTCTGATGTTGGTTAACTCATGTTTTACCTCAATGCCGTTTACCAAAATTAAGTTTTAATCAGAAATGATTTAGCGAATTTTGGAAAAATCAGTTGGCATGTCGGTAAGCGGTGCGGACCATGACAACATTGTCTGGCCAAAGAGTGCTGAACGAGATAATAATTCACAAAGCAGCTTAAATATCGACAAGTATAGGAGAGATTAGAAATTTAAAACCGTATCCTGCAACTGCATCGTGCATTGCAAGGAATCTGAGTGCTCTCCCAAACTGAATATCCACCCGGTGTGGATTTCAAAGACGATTTTTGTAGCTACTGAGAAATCTGTTGACAGCAACAAGATCATAAACCTTTGGGTCCGGCTGGTCTTCCACATTGCACCAGCGAAGGTCTTTATCTTTCTCTTGAGAAGTAGTGTGCGGTTGTTCAATCCATGCCAAGGCATCCGCACACCCGGTTGGTTTGATCAACAAACACATTCTCTTCAATCACACCATGGAGAAAAGTACCCTACACGTTCATCTTGTGGACTTTGAACTTCGTGTGGAAGAAAAATCCATGAATCTTCAAAAAACTTCAGACGTGCTGCAAGCGTGTACTTTTCATTGGAATCTTTCCTGAGGACCCGATCAAAAACCATAACAACCAATTTTGGCACATATCTCTTCATGTCGAATTTTTCAACTTCATTCAACCACATTCTTTCACCATCATTCCTTCATCGGAATGTTTGTCTTCTTATCTTTTTCCTTTCTTTTCTCATTTCTCTCCATCAAAGGCAACAACTCCTAGATATAATGATGTTTCGGAGTCTTATGTCGCCGATCTTGTGCATGGACGCTCCACAATCAACAATCTTACGACTATCGAAAGTTCCTCCTGGAATATCCTACACACTCACTCAGAGATTAGTTGGAGAGGGGGACCCAAGCCTTTGTGGACTTGGGTCGTCCTTGATCATCAAGGAAAGTGATTTCAATCACTTGATGATTAGGAAAAAGAACATGTGGTGCTCCCCCTGATTGAATTACCTGCTTTTGCTTCCAAGCTGTTTGTCCTTTACCAGTATTTGAATTTATTGTTTTAGCATTTACTGGTTTTACAGTTTCAGATTTAGCTTGTACAGGTTTTTCTTCTTTGACCTCTGATTTTAAGGCCTTTTCAATTACCTTTTGATTCTTTTGCTTTAACTTCTTTTCCCTTTCTTTCAAGACACGTGGGTCTTGTTTCGGGGAAACTGATCGTTTTCGGTAATCGATTTCTTGGGGAGCACTCGTTTTTGACTTCAGCTTTTGCACGTGTGGGCAATATCTTACAATATGCCCAACTGTCCCACATTCAAAACATGTTCTCCGCTCTACAAACTTTGGAGAAACATGTTGATGACCACACGGAGAACCAGACAATGAACTTTGTGATCTAGACGTGCTTGGACCTAAATCACATCCGTTGGTGTGTTGGGTGTAATTATTCTGATCATTTCGTTTTAAAATTCTAACTTGTTTTATAAAATCAACGTTAGATTTATCCTGAAATGTTTCAAGTTTGTCTGAACCCGTGGATCCAACAAAGTTCATTTTCGGTTCTCGTTTCTTAACAGGAGCTCTTTTGTTTTGCACCTTTTGTTGTTGAACCTTTGGTTGTTCAGTCTTAGGCTGCTGAACTTTAGGTGCTTGAACATTCTTGTTCTGAGCCTTCTTTCCCTGTACCTTACCCTTTCCGGAGTTGACTTGTTGTTTTCGCTCAATTGGTAGTTTTTGGTTTCCGTATTGTTTTCTAATTTGTTCACACGGAATTGGATCACATTGAGTGACGGTAACTTTGCCACTTTTGTTCCCCAAAAACTTATCAGTGCATCCTTCAAAAATTTGCTCAATTAAATCTTGATTTACATTTTTAATTGGAAAATCTTTGTTAGAGTAGATTTTGCTATCTCCTTTGAGCGTGTACAACAAGTTATTCTCTTCACTGCTAGATACAAGGGACTCCATTGCTTTTGACATTTCAGTCTTACTCGGTTTCACTGGTGGATCACACAGGATGTGATTCTCGATTGGAATATCTGTTGTAACCGAGTTAGACTGTTGTTTCACAATTTCTTCAGATTCATCATCCGAAGAATCAGCATCCTCAACAATGGGAGGACTCTGTTCCTTAACACATGATGAATCTGTCACATTCTCAGATTCTGATTGACCCGAGGATGATGTACCAGTTGTGAACCCGAGGCCTGCTGCAAAGTCATCTAGACCGAGTGGCACAGTAGGTTCAAAACGGGGCATATCCTCGTCATCAGGCAATTTGGAGTAATTGTGATTCATTGGGGGAGGACATGATTTGAATCCAATACATATTTTATCCCCCTTTTTCTTTTGAACGTCAATGATGTGATCCAATACATATCGGGAATTGGAATAGCTTTCCAGTTTCTGCTTAATTGTCTCACATTCACATCGAGCCGTTGCCAACTCTACCATTTGCTTTTCAATTGTGTCAATAAGATTATTGTTAGCATGTTGTTTTCGCAAAACAGCCTTTTGTAATTCTGAAACATCATGTCTTAGTGACGCAATTGTTGCTTTAAATTCCTTTTCATTTCTGGTTAAAAACAAGTTAGCTTCAGTTGCTTTAGAAAGATCTACAATCAATTATTGATTGTGTTTGTATGTGATTTCAAACTGACTTTCCTTTTCAGCATATTTAACATTTAAACTATCACAATTTTCACAACTAACTACAGTGGGTTCATCGACACATACCTGACTTGATGAACTGTCGACATTAGCCATAAAGGCTAAATGGAGAGAAGACAAAGAGTAAGCAGCTTGATCCACCAAAATAGATCTTCTTTCAGTTCCTGCTGTAGCTTCTTCTATAAGCTCGTCAATATCTGCATCGACTGACGCACTTGATGTCTCATCCACATGATCATTGCCTGAAGTGGAGGATTCTTCATCTGAGCTTCCACTATAACCAGAACTGTCTTCATCTTCAGAAGATTCATCACCATTGGTGGAAGATTCTCCACCACTGGCGTGCTTTAAATCCTTTACGACTTCAGCAAAACATGCTGTTCCATCTGGAGCATCATTTCCCAACTGAAGCGACCAATCACAACCTTCATCTACTTGAACCACAAGTGCCTGGTTGGCATTTGATGGCCCTGCTTGGCTTTGGTTGTTGACAGGTATCATCGTACGAACATTGTTCCTGTTCTGGTTCTGCTGGTTGCCTTGATTTCTGAAAGGATTTTGGTTTCCATGCTGAGCTGGTCTTGTGCATTCCCTTTTGAAATGACCCCGTTCACCACAATTAAAGCACTTTACAGCTTGCTTGTCGAACCCATACTTGGTGTCTTTCTTGATTTCCAAGTTGGTTCCCCCCGTCCTTTCCATAAACTCCTTTGCTCTTCGAATTGCACTAGCAAGAGCCCATTTGATATCCATCATTTCAAACTCTTCTTTATCCACTTGCTGATAATCTTCATTGGTTAGATTGATATTCCCAATCTGACCTGCGATCAATCCACAATAAGCACTAACCAAGGTGTTCAACATCTCCATATGCTCCTTGGCTATTTCGACACTGACTTTGGAAAAGTTGGAAGTGTCTAATCTGACTGTGTTCGGATTGGAAGTGGCTTGAAAGTTTGAAGAGCTTCCATAAAACCCTTGCTGTTGCGGTTGTTGCTGCTGAGCTCTGCTTGGGTCTAAGAAAGGCGGTGGTGTGAATTGCTGAGCTGTCGGTTGCACATTCTGTTGTAGAGAAGAAGAATCTGGTCTTGAATACATCATCGTGTATGCTGAAGGATCAAACTGATTTGTTGTGGAAGATCCGGTGTTTGAGATGAAGGCTGTTTGAAGCTTCGCATGTTGAGAGGCTGGTTTTTCTCCACTGATACCTACAGCAATCCCATAGTACATCTCTGGATTTTGAGGAGTTAGTGTTCTTTTTGCCTTAAGCTTTTCTTCTACATCCTTGTTCTCCAATCTTTGAATTAACTCATAAACGGTGATTGTGTCTAGAACACCATTTTCTTTGAGAATTTCAAGATAACTGCTCCACTTTGCTGGTAAGCTATCAGCGAATCTCTTCACCATTTCTTGTGGAGTGGCAGTGACTCTAAAAGCAAACATCTCGCGCAACAAGTGATGGAACCTTGTAGATAACTCTGCCAAAGTCTCATTCTCCATACACGTGAATCCTTCAAACTCTTTCTTCAGTAAATCTTGCTTGATCTTTCTAGATTGAGCATTTCCTTCACATCGTAACGTGAGCATATCCCACAAGCTTTTAGTAGTCGTGCAGTAAACAAACTGGTGGTAAATGTCTCTGTGAAGAGCTTGTGTGAGAATCATGAATGCTTTCTTTTCTAACTCAAATTTCTTCTTATCATCTTCAGACATAGTGCTGTAAGTTTGTGGATTAGATCCTGCAACTTCCAAATCATTGTCAAATGCGGTGAAGAAGCACATCCATAGATCTTGACCTTGCCCCTGAACATAAGTTCTCAGCCTTTCTTTCCACCATCCCCAATCATTGATGTGATTTAGCTTTGGCGGTTTTGTGCTTGTACCAGTTTCACTGTCGTTCTGCATCATAGATTGAATGCTGCTGCTTTGATTTGTGACCAATGCCCATTGATTTGCAGTTATCATTGCAGCTTGAGGTGGGGCAATAGCCTGCATCCATGCAGTTTTGTTGAAATCTGACGCAGATTGCGTAGCTGATGATTGCGGAGTCAAAGTTGTTTGAGTCCACGCGGTTGGATCCCACTGACCGTTTGTTCCCATTTTAAAAATTAATATATTAAGTGAAAATTGATTTGAAATATGAAAAACAAGTTTTCCCCTTTAAAAAAAAATTTAATTTTCACAAACTATGTTAATATCTCGAAAGACAACCACCAGCCGAAGGATCCTTGATCGAAAGACCTGAAAAACACAAACTTGTTAAGCTTAAACAGACTAGGATCGAAAGATCAACACTTGTTCGAAGGATCAACAGTGTTCGAAAGATCACTGTTGAGTTTCGAACAAAGATTTCGAAAGACTCCCCAATCGTAGGATCCTTATCTTTCGAATAAGAGCTGTAGATCGAAAGATATATCCTTCGAAAAGATTCCTTGGATCGAAGGAAAAGTCACAGACTTCGAAGGATGTTCGAAGGATGATTATCTATCGAACTTCCTTTGATCGAAAGATGATCTTTCGACTTCGAAGGATATCCTTCGATCTGCACTGACACAGTTGACAAAAGTGACAGGTTGGTGAAAAAGGTGACAAGTTGGTAGAAACTTTCGGCAGAAGGTATGATCAGGCCATACCTTTTACCAAATCAAGATTTTGAACAATAAAATAATACCAAGAAAAACAAGGTTCTTATCCAGAAACCGGTCACCGGAGTAAGCCGGAATTTGGCCGGAAAATACCAAATTTCTTAAAAACAAGTTTTTAAGTTACCCAACCCGTCCTTTAACACACTCGATTAGTTTAGAACACGTTTTAACGTCTGGAAAGGCGAGAAAAACAGTAAAAACGGGTGCTAAACCATGTGAGTTTTTGTCCAAAACACTCCAAAGTCTTGTATAAACTCGGTTTTTAACAAGGAAAAGAGCCACGGCTCTGATACCACTTGTAGGTCCCTCGTAGGTTGAGGTTAAACCTAATCCTTGTTATATCTAACACACTAGCAAGTGCGGAATCCAAGCTAGCATGCAAACCGGAGTTTATGTGAGAACATAAATACACGACACACAAAGTTCACCGTTTAACACTACTGTATTAAAACGAATGAAAGGTTCTGTTACAAGCACAAGGTTTACAAATCTATTCTGCAAACTCTCTCTAACTCTCGTGTGTGTGTGTTTTTGCTCTAAGTGTTCTCACCTAAAGTGAACACATTACATGGGTATATATATACCCGTCACAGCTAGTCTGGTCGAAGGATCAGATAGACTGATCGAAAGATCATCTATCGATCTGAAACAGCTCGAAGGATACACATATACCTCGAAGGATGATATCCTTCGAGGTCCACCCATATCTATCGGAGGTTTATCCTTCGAGCTCATCGAAGGATATAAACAATCCTTCGATGACTCATCCTTCGACCCAAACATCTTACAAAACATGTGCTAACTGTTTGGCCAAGTCAAACCAGGAGGATGGTTGACTTGGTCAAACTTACATCGAACGCACATAATAACCAACCTAAGACGTAACTCAGACTAACACAAGACATCGTTTTGTATCATGACGAAATACAGACAAAGTACAGACACAAGTGCACCAACAGTTAGCCATCAGTCCGCTCACTGTACACATCGATCTCTCTTTGCTCTATGTGGATCGGATCATAACATGTTGATTCTTCATAGGTATGGTCAAATCACTGTACACATCGATCTCTCTTTGATAACATGTTGATTATATTAACCATTCTTATTAAAAGCAAGTTATTTTGATGTTGACTTATTTTCATGTCAACTAATGATCTGATATTTGGCAGGCTCTACTTCAAAATGATGCTTTTTTATTTATCTGGAGCATGATCTTGCAACAAGATTTACCTCTTCTTGCTCAACTTTTTCAAAGATTTGTATTTTAAAGGCGCGGAGTTCTCTTCACCTAGCTTCATTTGGGGATGAAGAAGCTTTGATCGGAGACGATGATGAATTCAGCTCAAAATCCAACTTCTTCTGCCGATCATCAGTGGATCTAGGTTATCCTGCAGAAGGATTCTGGTTAGCGTCTCCTGGATCTGAAGATTCATCATCTTCATCCACATGCATTGCTCGAACTGCATCAACTTTCATGCACCTCAATAGATGTTGTTTCCCCTACATCAACCCTGTAGGGAAAGTGAAATTGTGAAGACTTTTAGATCGCTACATCCACAAGATTTAAATGTTGTAGATAGTATCTACTGGGAGATTTTTGTGCTTGAAGAGCTGGGCTGATTATTCAACCTAGGAGTTCTAATTGTAACATGTTGATTGCTCATAATGTTTTCATTTTTGTTTACTTCTTCACTGTTGTACGTTTTGTTGGTTCTCTTAGTAAGATGTATTGATAACATATAGAATATTTTTTTATTGATGTTTTGATCTTTAATCCTAGTCTTTTAGCTTATGATTATGTTTGCGATATGGGTAAAAAATTTGTATTACTTTGGGTCATGATGTTAGTCTATTGGGTCATGTGTTATGGCCTGTTGCAAACCAAAGCACATACCACGAAACGGTTTCTACTCCGAAAGTTGTGATGGTTCATGTAGTATGAATGGTTTTATTGTGTCAAGAACAATGGTGGTTGATCCTGTCTGGTGATAAAGGTATAGTTCTTGCTCAGCCGTTGGGTTTTTTTTTTCATCTCTGGTAAACCATGTCTTAGGTTTTTTTTTTTTTTTTCATATACTTACATAAATTTGATCTTTGGCTGCTAGAAAATAAAATGGCTTTGCTGTATAAATCCTTAGAATATATATACTTGAATTTCCAAGCATGTAGTTCAAGCAAACTATTGGTGCATCCTTTTATCTATATATGCAATTTTATGCTCGGATGACTAGGAAATATGCCAACATGTTTCGGTTTACCATCAACATCAACAAACTGTCAACAACTTTTGTTTCAAAAGATGCTTTCTACATGATCATTACCTTGCTGATCTCCGTGTGCAAAGCATGAACTCTGCATCATCAATTACCAACGTCATCAGTTTGTGTATCTTGAAATGTGCAGTTTTTTTATTTTTTTTTCAACATTAGCAAAGGAAACACACTGATGTAGTGTGATAGTTAATTACCAATGCCATGTGTCAGTTGTTGAAAATTTGACGGAATTGAACATAATTTTGCAAACTAAGGACTTTTATACTATATATGAAGTTCACCTTTTATCTGCATTTACTAATCAGTCATTATTTTTAGAACATTCGTCTGCAACTCAATTTATAACAAAAACGTAGCCTGTCCAATTTGTGTTCAATGTTTTTCTCTTTGGATAGAGTTTTGCAGGCCCTATGTAACGTCAAATACACACCAAACCCTTTCCTTCCTTGTCTATCTTTGACATAGACATATTATAAGAGAATAATAAAAGTACTAATTGCTTTCGTTTTAAGTCCTGGTTTGCTTTCAGGAGAAAGATATTGGTTGGAAAAGTGGAAGATACAAAATTAAGGTGTAGGCTGGCCATGATATAGCTATATTACTTTGTGCTTCTATTTCTTCTTTAGTTTGCCAAAAGAAGTAACTACTACAAGTTGTAATGCTGTATCATATTCAACCCTGCATACTCGATCACTACTCACCTTAGAAAAACATTTCTTCACCATTTAAATATTTCTAAGAGTTAAATGCCAGGATAGTCCATGTGGTTTGCCATTTTTTCACCTTTAGTCCCTAACTTTCTAAAATTACAGCTATAGTCCCCAACTTTTCAATTTTCGTTCCTGGATAATCCCTGTGCCTAACATCAGTTAGTTTTCTCAATTAAGAGGGTGTGAAATGACATAAATACCCTTTCCTTAAAACATTAAAAGAAATATATTATTTATTTATTTAATCAAGTGGGGACCACCACCCTTATCTTCATCAACCCACCCCACCCCACCCACTTCATCTTCCCCACTCCTCACCATCACCACCACCATCTCCACCTTTCACCACCACCATCCACCTTTCACCACCATACCACCACCAACACTTGATTAAATAAATAAATTATATATTTACAATTACCGGATCTAGCACTTCTCTTGGGCTGAAGCCGTTGGGTCAAACGGGTCAGCTTCTTTTCAGGGATGGAGTCAAAGGCCTCAGTATGTTCAGCTCTAGGAGAGTTGAGAACATCAATCTCATGATGGGTATTATTATTAGGACGAATCGCCTCTCGAAAATGTGTGGTCCGAAGAACACGAATGTGTTCCGTTGAAGCAGCGGTTGAAAATGTTGAGCGCTAAAGCTGTTTTGAAAAACATAAATGAAATCCCATAAGCGTTTTGATTTTACTTATTGGAGTTGCATTTGTTTATATTGATATTAAGTGTTTTGATGTTTATGAGCGTAGATCTCCGGTTAATGATGTTGTTAACAAAGAAGATGAGGATTTTGATAGTAAAGTGTCTTGGGTGAATATGGTGTGGTTTAAGCTATGCATTCCTAGACACTCATTCCACATCTGGCTAGTTATCCGAAATAAATTGAAGACACAGGATCGTTTATCTGTTTGGGAAGCGGGAAGTGAAACAAATCTAAGGCTCATGTGCTGCCCTTTATGTTGTTATAACAGGGACTCGAGAGATCATCTGTTCTTTGAATGCTCTTTTGCGTCTCAGGTTTGGCACATTATAAGAAGTTTCACTAATATGGAAGACGTGAATGGAGGATGGTCCGATATAATGGCTTGGATGAATCAAAACTTGAGTTTACATAAGCCTGACAATGTCATTAGTCGATTAGTGGTAGCGGCGGCAACTTATTTTATATGGCAAGAACGAAACAACAGGTTGTTTTCTCGGAACATGCGTACGGCTCTAGTGGTGTCTCAGGGGATTATCAATACTGTTCGGATGCGGCTCATAACTCTCAAGTTTAAGCGAAGATTTGAGAATGGTACATTAGTGGAGAAGTAGAAGATTCCTAGCAGCAATTTAGAGATTGATACCGGCTAGTATAGTTGTCTAATTTATGTTTGTTGTGACTTGGCCGTGTTTGGCTATTGTGTGTGTCTGTGGCTTTGGTTGCCTGGTTGTGTTTTAGTTAGGCTGTTTGGTCCTAGTCTTGGTATGCCTAGACTAGAGTGAGTGTGGTACTTCAGCCGCACTTTTGCTTTTATTGGTTTGATTTATAAAATTCACCGGGGTAAAACCCTTTACCCAAAAAAAAAAGATGAGGATTTTGATCATGTTTCGTTGAAACAACGACAGAGAATGTTGCTATCAAGGCCACACTCTATAGTTAATTAATTATAGATTTTTTTTTTGTTGTACATTGATTTTACCTGATTATCTCACAAAATTTTCATGTGTATTTGCAGGGAAGCTGGTCGGGCAAATAGGCCAGCTATGGAGGTAATTGTTTGTTATTTAGATCTTTTTTGTTGTATTAGCTGATTGGATAATGTGATTTAGTTGTGTTATGTAGTATGTATGTGTGCTTTACTTTATTGTGATTTTGTGATTTGTGAAGTGATGGGAGCTCCTTGGTTGGTTAATTTGAGAGTTGAAACTTGATAAGTGCATAAGGATGTATGTTTATACTACAATGTGTTGGAATATTAAATGCTTTGCTGCCCTATTCATGTACAGAAAACAATTATATATACAAAATACCAATTGAGCCTTTTACGGATCTAAACTAGGTAATAACAAACAATCCTAAGTAATTGGAAGATTCGAAGTAATCACAAGATATATGCCAATAATATCATTGAGATATTATCGGCTAACAGTCCCCCGCAGTTTGAGCCGTAGGTAAGCGGAGGCATAAACTGGACCGAAAGCGTTGAAACAAGTGTTTAGGTAGCCCTTTGGTGAAGATATCTGCATATTGATAATCGGCTCGCACATGTAGTACTTTGACAGTGCCTAGGCATAACTTCTCTCGAACAAAGTGGATATCCAGTTCAAAATGTTTGGTTCGTTGATGTTGTACCGGATTTTCAGCAAGATAGACAGCGGAGATGTTATCACAATAGATGAGAGTGGCGTATCTGATCAGGATTTGTAGTTCGAGTAGGAGATTTCGGATATAACTGATTTCTGCAACAATGTTAGCCAGACCCCTATATTCGGCTTCGGCACTTGATCGTGAGATAGTAGGCTGACGCTTTGACTACCATGAAATAAGATTAGTACCCATAAACACACAGTAGCCGGAGGTTGACCTACGAGAGTCTGGGCATGTCACACCCCCAAAATCCACCATGCGGAGTATCACCGCTTGGAGGCGTGACATGACCAGGATCGAGCCACCAATCATATTGAACAACGTATTTGTAGGTCCCTCGGAGGTTGAGGTTCAACCTAATCCTTGTTATGTCTAACACACTAGCAAGTGCGGAATCCAAGCTAGCATGCAAACCGGAGTTTATGTGAGAACATAAATACACGACACACAAAGTTCACCGTTTAACACCACTGTATTAAAACGAATGAAAGGTTCGGTTACAAGCACAAGGTTTACAAATCTATTCTGCAAACTCTCTCTCTCGTGTGTGTGTGCTCTCAACAGAATGCTCTCTACAAGACTTCTCACACACCTTTCACCTCTCTTGTCTAAAAATGAAGTGAACACACTACACGAGTATATATACCCATTTCAGCTCGTATGATCGAAGGATCAGATAGACTGATCGAAGGATCATCTATCGATCTGAAACCTATCGAAGGATCCACATATACCTCGAAGGATGATATCCTTCGAAGTCCGATAACATCCATCGAAGGTTATCTTTCGAGCTCATCGAAGGATCTAAACAATCCTTCGATGACTCATCCTTCGACACACACACCTTACAAAACATGTGTTAACTGTTTGGCCAAGTCAAACCAGGAGGATGGTTGACTTGGTCAAACTTACATCGAACACACATAATAACAGACCTAGGACGTAACTCAGACTAACACAAGACATCGTTTTGTATCATGAAAAAATACAGACAAAGTACAGACACAAGTGCACCAACAAACTCCCCCTTGGCTGTAGCTTTGTCTCGATCTTAATTCTTGTAGATCCCTCGTGTCTTCAAGTCTTTGACGTCCTTTCAAGTCTTCAATGTCGGAGGATCTTTAAAGTCTTCACGTCTTGAAAGCAGAAAGTGTACCAACAAACTCCCTGTTACACGTAGGAAGTGTGTTGACAAACTCCCCCTTAACATAAGCTCCCCCTTGAGTTATGCTCGTGAAAGTCTTGATCTTTACAACTTGAGATCCTTGTGGTGTTGATGATGGTCAGCGGCAACTCGATCATCTTTATCTTTTGAGTGCCTTCACATCGTGTCTTCATTCCGAAGCTTGTCATCGACCATGTTCTCCTTGCCTTTAGAATCTGCACATGCAAGAAATCTAAACGCGTAATGAGAACAACTGCCTGGAATATCGTAAGCAAACGACACACATGTGACCATTTTTCAAACAAACACCGTCCGACAGTTTGAAAGTTTAGTAAATTTGTCAATTTTAGGTTTTTAACTTTCAAAACTTGCAAATTTCGACCGTTTATGAAGATTTAGTCATTTTTGGTTTTCAATCAGGTTTCAGGTAACGAAGACTCGAGATCCAACATCGTACAATCGAAAATAAAATAGAAATAAAATCTTTTTGGCTTTTATAAAGTTTATATTAAAACACACCTAAAATCTTTTTGGAATTTTTGAATATTTCAAATGTAAAGGCAGAAAGCAGTAAATAAATATATACAAAGATGCAGAAACTGAAAGCATTAAATAAATATTTACAGACATTCTTTTTGTGAGTTTCGAGGGTAAGAGAATCATATCAGTGTACGGTCATGCCAAAACGCTCTTGTTGTTCAATTAGTTAACATTAAGATAAGCATCCTATAACAATTTTCGGTATTGTTGTCCACTTAAGCTCAACTTATCAGATGTAATCATGGCGAGGGGATACGATTAAGGTATGATTTGTACTTACCGACTGGTGTTCATCCACATCATGACACATTCCCGTATCAAGGTATGCACGAGGGTTCATCTTACCGGTGAGTATACCGATTATCATCTGTTTGACCGTATAAGATGTGAGATTCTCACTTATTTTGATTTGAAAACAAGCCCTATGTGATAGAATCACTTATTGATGAGGAACTTGATTTTCAGATGCATGAGGGCACAGGAGCAAGTCCGTGA
This sequence comes from Helianthus tuberosus, assembly GCA_030545235.1. NCBI lineage: Eukaryota > Viridiplantae > Streptophyta > Magnoliopsida > Asterales > Asteraceae > Helianthus > Helianthus tuberosus. The sequence continues at coordinate 20,348 of JARYGA010025275.1, read as the reverse complement.
ACAGGTCAGTACTTTCGTACAGCAGAGAGACGAACTTGACTCCCGGATAAATGTGATATTTTATCACTTATTTGTTTGGACATGTGATTGTTGATCACTTATTGAGGTCGAATGCAGTATGTACACGTATGTATGGTATCATGGAAGATCTAGACTTGCGTCCCCGTTATTTTTCGGAAAAAGATACAACCATGATACCCAGATGATAAGCAGCATAAAGACCGAATATCTCAGAACCTCGGCAATCTCTCAAACGAAATTTCGGTACTAAGACCATATGCCAATGAATGGTTCCCACCTGGTCTTCAGTCGGATTTAAGTTTATATCACCCTGCACACTTTAAAATGATTGTGAGCCTACCGATACATCTTATATAGAGCTACCTATCGTTTTACAGTTTAGGTTTAAAGAGGTTTGGACAGACCACTGATGTACTATCATTTTCTCTTTTGCTCGCCAGAAAACTCATTTTTGTTTTTCTAATGTTTTTGAGTTTTTGAAAATTTTCAATGTTTTTGGATTTTTAAATTTTGGATTTACTCCCCCTAAAATCAACAAACTAAGACAAATTTAAAACACAAAGATATTTACAAAAATGATTTTCCGATGTTGGTTAACTCATGTTTTACCTCAATGCCGTTTACCAAAATTAAGTTTTAATCAGAAATGATTTAGCGAATTTTGGAAAAATCAGTTGGCATGTTGGTAAGCGGTGCGGACCATGACAACATTGATGAGTTTCATAATGAAACAATCACGTGTGAGGTGATATTCGAGATCAACGTGTCAGGTCAAGGAGTGCTGTAAGAGAGGATAACAATTTATAAAGCAGCTTAAATATCGACAAGTATAGGAGAGATTAGAAATTTAAAACCGTATCCCACAACTGCTTCGTGCATTGCCAGGAATCTGAGCGCTCTCCCGAACTGGATATCCACCCGGTGTGGATTTCAAGGTCGATTTTTGTAGCTACTGAAATCCCTTCACAGCAACAAGATCATAAACCTCCGGGTCCGGCTGGTCTTCCACATTGTACCAGCGAAGGTCTTTGTCTTTCTCTTTCAGAAGTAGTGTGCGGTTGTTCAATTCACGCCAAGGCATCCGCACACCCGGTTGGTTTGTTCAACAAACCCTTTTTCTTCAATCACACCGTAGAGAAATGTACACTGCACGTTCATCTTGTGGACTTTGAACTTCTTGTGGAAGAAAAATCCATGAATTTTCAAAAAGCTTCAGACGTGCTACAGGCGCGTACTTTTCATTGGAATCTTTCCTGAGGACCCGATCAAAAACCATAACAACCAATTTGGCACATATCTCTTCATGTCGAATTTTTTTTTTTTTTTTTTTTAACTTCATTCAACCACATTCTTTCACCATCATTCCTTCATCAGAATGTTTGTCTTCTTATCTTTTTCCTTTCTTTTCTCATTTCTCTCCATCAAAGGCAACAACTCCTAGATATAATGATGTTTCGGAGTCTGGTGTCGCTGATCTTGTGCATGGACGCTCCACTATCAACAATCCTAAGACTATCAATAGTTCCTCCTCGAATATCCTACACACTCACTCAGAGATTAGTTGGAGAGGGGGACCCAAGCCTTTGTGGACTTGGGTCGTCCTTAATCATCAAGGAAAGTGATTTCAATCACTTGATGATTAGGAAAAAGAACCTGTGGTGCTCCCCCTGATTGAATTACCTGCTTTTGCTTCCAAGCTGTTTGTCCTTTACCAGTATTTGAATTTATTGTTTTAGCATTTACTGGTTTTACAGTTTCAGATTTTGCTTGTACAGGTTTTTCTTCTTTGACCTCTGATTTTAAGGCCTTTTCAATTACCTTTTGATTCTTTTGCTTTAACTTCTTTTCCCTTTCTTTCAAGACACGTGGGTCTTGTTTCGGGGAAACTGATCGTTTTCGGTAATCGATTTCTTGGGGAGCACTCGTTTTTTACTTCAGCTTTTGCACGTGTGGGCAATATCTTACAATATGCCCAACTGTCCCACATTCAAAACATGTTCTCCGCTCTACAAACTTCGGAGAAACATGTTGATGACCAGACGGAGAACCAGACAATGAACTTTGTGATCTAGACGTGCTTGGACCTAAATCACATCCGTTGGTGTGTTGGGTGTAATTATTCTGATCATTTCGTTTTAAAATTCTAACTTGTTTTATAAAATCAACGTTAGATTTATCCTGAAATGTTTCAAGTTTTTCTGAACCCGTGGATCCAACAAAGTTCATTTTCGGTTCTCGTTTCTTAACAGGAGCTCTTTTGTTTTGCACCTTTTGTTGTTGAACCTTTGGTTGTTCAGTCTTAGGCTGCTGAACTTTAGGTGCTTGAACATTCTTGTTCTGAGCCTTCTTTCCCTGTACCTTACCCTTTCCGGAGTTGACTTGTTGTTTTCGCTCAATTGGTAGTTTTTGGTTTCCGTATTGTTTTCTAATTTGTTCACACGGAATTGGATCACATTGAGTGACGGTAACTTTGCCACTTTTGTTCCCCAAAAACTTATCAGTGCATCCTTCAAAAATTTGCTCAATTAAATCTTGATTTACATTTTTAATTGGAAAATCTTTGTTAGAGTAGATTTTGCTATCTCCTTTGAGCGTGTACAACAAGTTATTCTCTTCACTGCTAGATACAAGGGACTCCATTGCTTTTGACATTTCAGTCTTACTCGGTTTCACTGGTGGATCACACAGGATGTGATTCTCGATTGGAATATCTGTTGTAACCGAGTTAGACTGTTGTTTCACAATTTCTTCAGATTCATCATCCGAAGAATCAGCATCCTCAACAATGGGAGGACTCTGTTCCTTAACACACGATGAATCTGTCACATTTTCAGATTCTGATTGACCCGAGGATGATGTACCAGTTGTGAACCCGAGGCCTGCTGCAAAGTCATCTAGATCGAGTGGCACAGTAGGTTCAAAACGGGGCATATCCTCGTCATCAGGCAATTTGGAGTAATTGTGATTCATTGGGGGAGGACATGATTTGAATCCAATACATATTTTATCCCCCTTTTTCTTTTGAACGTCAATGATGTGATCCAATACATAGCGGGAATTGGAATAGCTTTCCAGTTTCTGCTTAATTGTCTCACATTCACATCGAGCTGTTGCCAACTCTACCATTTGCTTTTCAATTGTGTCAATAAGATTATTGTTAGCATGTTGTTTTCGCAAAACAGCCTTTTGTAATTCTGAAACATCATGTCTTAATGACGCAATTGTTGCTTTAAATTCCTTTTCATTTCTAGTTAAAAACAAGTTAGCTTCAGTTGCTTTAGAAAGATCTACAATCAATTCTTGATTGTGTTTGTATGTGATTTCAAACTGACTTTCCTTTTCAGCATATTTAACATTTAAACTATCACAATTTTCACAACTAACTACAGTGGGTTCATCGACACATACCTGACTTGATGAACTGTCGACATTAGCCATAAAGGCTGAATGGAGAGAAGACGAAGAGTAAGCAGCTTGATCCACCAAAATAGATCTTCTTTCAGTTCCTGCTGCAGCTTCTTCCAAAGGCTCATCAATATCTGCATCGACTGACGCACTTGATGTCTCATCCACATGATCATTGCCTGAGGTGGAGGATTCTTCATCTGAGCTTCCACTATAACCAGAACTGTCTTCATCTTCAGAAGATACATCACCATTGGTGGAAGATTCTCCACCACTGGCGTGCTTTAAATCCTTTACGACTTCAGCAAAACATGCTGTTCCATCTGGAGCATCATTTCCCAACTGAAGCGACCAATCGCAACCTTCATCTACTTGAACCACAAGTGCCTGGTTGGCATTTGATGGCCCTGCTTGGCTTTGGTTGTTGACAGGTATCAACGTACGAACATTGTTCCTGTTCTGGTTCTGCTGGTTGCCTTGATTTCTGAAAGGATTTTGGTTCCCATGCTGAGCTGGTCTTGTGCATTCCCTTTTGAAATGACCCCGTTCACCACAGTTAAAGCACTTGACAGCTTGCTTGTCGAACCCATACTTGGTGTCTTTCTTGCTTTCCAAGTTGGTTCTCCCCGTCCTTTCCATAAACTCCTTTGCTCTTCGAATTGCACTAGCAAGAGCCCATTTGATATCCATCATTTCAAACTCTTCTTTATCCACTTGCTGATAATCTTCATTGGTTAGATTGATATTCCCAATCTAACCTGCGATCAATCCACAATAAGCACTAACCAAGGTGTTCAACATCTCCATATGCTCCTTGGCTATTTCGACACTGACTTTGGAAAAGTTGGAAGTGTCTAATCTGACTGTGTTCGGATTGGAAGTGGCTTGAATGTTTGAAGAGCTTCCATAAAACCCTTGCTGTTGCGGTTGTTGCTGCTGAGCTCTACTTGGGTCTAAGAAAGGCGGTGGTGTGAATTGCTGAGCTGTCGGTTGCACATTCTGTTGTAGAGAAGAAGAATCTGGTCTTGAATACATCATCGTGTATGCTGAAGGATCAAACTGATTTGTTGTGGAAGGTCCGGTGTTTGAGATGAAGGCTGTTTGAAGCTTCGCATGTTGAGAGGCTGGTTTTTCTCCACTGATACCTCCAGCAATCCCATAGTACATCTCTGGGTTTTGAGGAGTTAGTGTTCTTTTTGCCTTAAGCTTTTCTTCTACATCCTTGTTCTCCAATTTTTGAATTAACTCATAAACGGTGATTGTGTCTAGAACACCATTTTCTTTGAGAATTTCAAGATAACTGCTCCACTTTGCTGGTAAGCTATCAGCGAATCTCTTCACCATTTCTTGTGGAGTGGCAGTGACTTTAAAAGCAAACATCTCGCTCAACAAGTGATGGAACCTTGTAGATAACTCTGCCAAAGTCTCATTCTCCAAACACGTGAATCCTTCAAACTCTTTCTTCAGTAATTCTTGCTTGATCTTTCTAGATTGAGCATTTCCTTCACATCGTAACGTGAGCATATCCCACAAGCTTTTAGTAGTCGTGCAGTAAACAAACTGGTGGTAAATGTCTCTGTGAAGAGCTTGTGTGAGAATCATGAATGCTTTCTTTTCTAACTCAAATTTCTTCTTATCATCTTCAGACATAGTGCTGTAAGTTTGTGGATTTGATCCTGCAACTTCCAAATCATTGTCAAATGCGGTGAAGAAGCACATCCATAGATCTTGACCTTGCCCTTGCCCCTGAACATAAGTTCTCAGCCTTTCTTTCCACCATCCCCAATCATTGATGTGATTTAGCTTTGGTGGTTTTGTGCTTGTACCAGTTTCGCTGTCGTTCTGCATCATAGATTGAATGCTGCTGCTTTGATTTGTAACCAATGCCCATTGATTTGCAGTTATCATTGCAGCTTGAGGTGGGGCAATAGCCTGCATCCATGCAGTTTTGTTGAAATCTGACGCAGATTGCGTAGCTGATGATTGTGGAGTCAAAGTTGTTTGAGTCCACGCGGTTGGATCCCACTGACCGTGCGTAGCTGATGATCGTGGAGTCGAAGTTGTTTGAGTCCATGCGGTTGGATCCCACTGACCGTTTGTTCCCATTTTATAAAAATTAATATATTAAGTGAAAATTGATTTAAAATTTGAAAAAAAAAACAAGTTTTCCCTTTTTAAAATTTAATTTTCACAAACTATGTTAATATCTCGAATGATAACAACCAGCCGAAGGATTCTTGATCGAAAGACCTGAAAAACACAAACTTGTTAAACTTAAACAGACAAGGATCGAAGGATCAACACTTGTTCGAAGGATCAACAGTGTTCGAAAGATCACTGTTGAGTTTCGAACAATTGATTTCGAAAGACTCTCCAATCGTAGGATCCTTATCTTTCGAAAAAGAGCTGTAGATCGAACGATATATCCTTCAAAAAGATTCCTTGGATCGAAAGATAAGTCACAGACTTCGAAGGATGTTCGAAGGATGATTATCTATCGAACCTCCTTTGATCGAAAGATGATCTTTCGACTTCGAAGGATATCCTTCGATCTGCACTGACACAGTTGACAAAAGTGACAGGTTGGTGAAAAAGGTGATGGGTTGGTGAAATTTTCGGCAGAAAGTATGGTCAGACCATCATTTTTACCAAACCAAGATTTGAACCAATAAAATATTACTTAAAAGGACGATTTTTATCCAGAAACCGGTCACCGGAGTAAGCCGGAATTTGGCCGGAAATGACCAAACTTCTTAAAAACAAGTTTTTAAGTTACCCAACCCTTCCTTTAACACACCGGTTAGTTTAGAACACGTTTTTATGACAAGATAAGCGAGAAAAACACTGAAAACGGGTGCTAAACCATGTGAGTTTTATCCAAACACTCCAAAGTCTTGTATAAACTCGGTTTTTAACAAGAAAAGAGCCACGGCTCTGATACCACTTGTAGGTCCCTCGGAGGTTGAGGTTCAACCTAATCCTTGTTATGTCTAACACACTAGCAAGTGCGGAATCCAAGCTAGCATGCAAACCGGAGTTTATGTGAGAACATAAATACACGACACACAAAGTTCACCGTTTAACACCACTGTATTAAAACGAATGAAAGGTTCGGTTACAAGCACAAGGTTTACAAATCTATTCTGCAAACTCTCTCTCTCGTGTGTGTGTGCTCTCAACAGAATGCTCTCTACAAGACTTCTCACACACCTTTCACCTCTCTTGTCTAAAAATGAAGTGAACACACTACACGAGTATATATACCCATTTCAGCTCGTATGATCGAAGGATCAGATAGATAGACTGATCGAAGGATCATCTATCGATCTGAAACCTATCGAAGGATCCACATATACCTCGAAGGATGATATCCTTCGAAGTCCGATAACATCCATCGAAGGTTATCTTTCGAGCTCATCGAAGGATCTAAACAATCCTTCGATGACTCATCCTTCGACACACACACCTTACAAAACATGTGTTAACTGTTTGGCCAAGTCAAACCAGGAGGATGGTTGACTTGGTCAAACTTACATCGAACACACATAATAACAGACCTAGGACGTAACTCAGACTAACACAAGACATCGTTTTGTATCATGACAAAATACAGACAAAGTACAGACACAAGTGCACCAACAGTATTTAAGTAAATAAAACTAACCACAATACAATTGGTGACCAAAAGGAAGTTAACCAAGTTCAATCTAAACAGCGGAAGCATAAGACGTTAAACCAAAACATAAGTTCGTAGTTCATAAGTTTAAAGACCCAAAACATAAGTTTCATAAGTTCATGAAGTTTATTTATTGAGTACGGGACATAACAGTTCGCATCCCACAACGACCACCTCCATGTGCAAGCCCCATAGCATCTAGCGACCTGCAAAGCATGTAACAACGAGTCAACAACAAAGTTGAGTGAGTTCACGATTGGTTGTCCATTTTAGAGTTGTTTCCAAAAACGTAGTTTCATTTCAATCAGCTATCCAGCCGTGGGGGTTACCCCATAGTTTGAAAACGTTTATCAGTTAACCATCCCATGCCCACCTTCTGTGGCTATCCAGCCCGACACTCTGGCCGTGGGGGCTACCCCATTATTTAAACTTCCAGACTCGTTTACCATATCGACTACTAACTAAAATTACTTGTGCCCTAGCGTCGGTGTCTATCACCACCGACGTGCCATAGTCCATTAGTACACGCCCGTCCGACTGGCACGGTGTGAGGTTTGTTAAACCTAATAGCGCTATTAACTAATGACCCGCTCGCCATAGCCTCGGCGATTAAGTCGATATAAAAGTGAGGGACTTCCCTGATAGAGTTCTAGTCCAGTAAGTCTAATTCTGTCCCAACAGGACGAGGAAATTCTCATTCCTGAACACATCCCAAGGACGAGGAATCCCTATTCCTGAACCCATTCCCATTCCCACCGGGAATTACCATGCTTTGTAGAAAAGTATGAACTCACCTCGGTTTGCTCGGTTAGATTAGTTACTCTAAAAATCGTCCCGAAATTCTGCAGTAGCTTCAGCCTCAGTAGTGGTTGCACTTTTCTTAAACAGCTGGGGATACTTGAGTTTCATTTGGTCTTCTTGTTCCCAGGTATACTCTGGGCCACGACGGGAATCCCAACGAACTCGGACGAGAGGTATCCTGGTGCGCTTGAGAATTTTAACATCTCGATCCGTAATCTCTATTGGTTCTTCGACGAATCGCAGCTGGTCGTCGATAGTGAGCTCCTTGAGGGGAACTATGAGGGTCTCGTCTGACAGACACTTCTTCAGATTTGACACGTGGAATACATTGTGAATTTCGCTGAGTTCTGTCGGTAGATTCAGTCTGTAGGCCACCTTGCCAATCTTCTCAATGATTTCAAAGGGTCCAACGTATCACGGGTTGAGTTTGCCTCGTTTGCCAAAACGAACTACACCTTTCCAAGGTGAGACTTTGAGTAGCACTCGATCCCCAACCTGGAACTCGAGTGGCTTTCTTCACTTATCAGCATAGCTTTTCTGATGGTTACGAGCTGCCGCCATTCATTCTCGTATCTGAGCAATCTTCTCGGTTGTATCTACTACGAGTTCTGGGCCAGTGATCTGACTGTCGCCAACTTCTGCCCAACAGAGAGGTGACCGGCACTTCCGTCCGTACAACGCCTCGAACGGAGCGGCCTGGATGCTGGTGTGGTAACTGTTGTTATACGAAAACTCCACTAGCGGGAGGTGCTTTTCCCAGCCATTATCAAAGTCGATTACACATGCCCTAAGCATGTCCTCAAGGGTTTGGATGGTGCGTTCGGATTGCCCATCCGTCTGTGGATGATAAGCGGTGCTCATATCTAAACGTGAGCCAGAATAATTGTGCATGGCTTGCCACAGTTCCGAAGTAAAACGCGCGTCATGATCAGAAATGATAGAGTTTGGCACTCCGTGCCTTGATACCACTTCCTTTAGGTAAATGTCTGCTAGAGTAGAAAACTTATCCGTTTCCTTGATAGCCAGAAAATGTGCAGACTTGGTCAGTCGATCCACGATCACCCAAATGGTATCGTTTTCGCGTTGAGATCTGGACAGGCCAGTAACGAAATCCATGGAAATTTGCTCCCATTTCCATTTCGGGATCTCTGGTTGTTGCAGTAGGCCTGATGGTTTCTGGTACTCAGTCTTGACTCTCGCACAAGTCAAACATTTGCTGACGTAGGTTGCTATGCTGGCTTTCATACCAGGCCACCAGTATGCAGTCTTGAGATCATGGTACATTTTATCCGAACCCGGATGTACTGAATAACGAGACTTATGCGCTTCATCCATCACTAGCTCGCGTAGGTCTCCATACAGTGGAACCCAGATGCGTCTGTTTACATAGTAGGCGCCGTTTTCCTTTTGTTCTAGCCGTTGTCTCGATCCTCGTAGGGACTCGCTGATGTTTTCTGCTTTCAATGCTTCAACCTGAGCATCGCGAATCTGAGCGGGAAGGTTAGATTGGATGGTAAGCTGTAACGCACGTACACGCTTAGGTATAGTATCCTTTCGGCTGAGGGCGTCGGCCACAACATTGGCCTTGCCCGGATGATACTTGATCGCGCATTCGTAATCATTCAAGAGTTCGACCCATCGGCGTTGTCGCATGTTTAATTCCTTTTGCTTGAAGATATGCTCGAGACTCCTGTGATCGGTGTAAATGGTGCACTTGGTACCGTACAGGTAATGTCTCCATATCTTAAGCGCGAAAACAACTGCTCCCAATTCCAAGTCGTGCGTAGTGTAGTTCCTTTCGTGAACTTTAAGTTGGCGTGATGCGTAGGCAATGAACTTGTCACGTTGCATCAACACGCAACCAAGTCCTTGAATGGAAGCGTCGCAATAAACCACAAAATCATCTGTGCCTTCAGGCAATGAGAGGATAGGCGCGCTACAAAGTCTGTCTTTCAAGTGCTGAAATGCGGACTCCTATGCATCACCCCAATGATAGTTGACACCCTTCTGAGTCAGTGAAGTGAGAGGTTGCGCAATCTTTGAGAAATCCTTGATAAACCTTCTGTAATACCCTGCCAAACCCAAGAATTGGCGGATTTATGTTGGTGTGCGGGGTGCAGGCCAGTTCTTGATCGAGTCAACCTTGGATGGATCTACATGAATCCCATTCTTGTTTACCACATGGCCTAGAAAGTGGACTTCGCGAAGCCAGAAGTCACATTTCGAAAACTTGGCATACAACTGCTCTTTTCGAAGAAGTTCCAGAATACGCCTCAAATGTTGCTCGTGTTCCTCCTAACTCTTAGAATAGATCAGGATGTCGTCGATGAACACTATGACAAACTTATCCAGGTAAGGCTTGCATACTCGGTTCATGAGATCCATGAAGACTGCAGGTGCATTCGTCAATCCTAAAGGCATAACCAGAAACTCGTAATGGCCGTAACGAGTTCTGAACGCTGTTTTGGAGACGTCCTCCTCTCGGACTCTCAGCTGATGGTATCCCGATCTCAAATCAATCTTAGAGTAATAACTCGACCCTTGCAACTGGTTGAACAAGTCGTCTATACGTGGGAGAGGAAAACGATTCTTCACGGTCACCTTGTTAAGTTCGCGATAGTCAATACACATTCTGAATGTACCGTCTTTCTTCTTTACAAACAAGACTGGAGCTCCCCAGGACGAAGAGCTAGGACGTATAAAACCCTTTTCCAAGAGTTCTTGTTATTGTGTGGACAGTTCTTCAAGTTCTGACGGAGCTAGTCGATAAGGTGCACGAGCTATTGGTGCTGCTCCTGGAGCTAGCTCTATTTGAAACTCGACCTGTCGATGAGGCGGAAGTCCAGGTAATTTCTCAGGAAATACCTCAGGAAAGTCGTGCACAATAGGAATGTCTTCGATCTTCCTTTCTTCCAAGGATGTATCAGAAACAAGGGCTAGAATAGCAGTGTGGCCCTTTCGCAAACACTTATGGGCCTTAAGGAAAGAGATGATGCCCACAACAGCACCACTCTTGTCGCCACGAATTACGAGGGGTTCTTTACCAGAACGAGGGATACGGACGATTTTCTCCTTGCAAATAATCTCCGCTTGGTGTTGAGATAACCAATCCATCCTAATGATAACGTCAAAACTACCCAGAATGATAGGAATGAGGTCGATAGAAAAGGTCTGATCGGCAAGGACAAGCTTGCAACCCTTAACTACATGTGTAGCCTCTAAACTTTTACCATTTGCTAACTCTACGATGTGCTTGGTGTTCAAAAGTGTTGGAGTACGCTTAAGCATCTGACTAACTTTTAAGGACACGTAGCTAGTATCGGCACCAGAATCAAATAAAACAGTAACAAAGAAATCATCCAGAAGAAACTTACCTATCACAACGTTGGGATCGTTCCTTGCATCACCCTGACCAATCACGAACACACGACCCCTTGCCCCATTACCATTGTAGTTTCCATTCCCATGATTGTTATTGTTCTGGTTCTGATTTAGCTGGGGCCAGTCTTTCTTGAAATGGCCCTCAGCACCACATTGGAAGCACCCTTTGTTGTTACCTTGTTGTTGCTGCTGCTGGCGTTGATTTGGTGGGGCTTGCTGTTGCTGCCGGTTCTGATTCGCCGGACGCTGACTCCTGCAATCTCTTACAATGTGACCAGGCTTGTTACATCGATGACAATTGCCTTTACTACATGGCCCACTGTGGTGCAAGTTACAGCGATTACATTTGGGGTGATTCCCCTTGTATCCCCCCTGCCCTAGATTTCCAGAAGGCTGCTGACTGGGGCTCTTATGGTCCTCAGTCCTTCGTTGCTGAGACTGAGACTGAACGGAGGTAGAGCCTTTGCTCGAATTTCGATCCCATTTTCGCTTGTTATCATTGGGGGCATCAGTAGTAGCAGCGCTAATACGCTTGGGCAGCCTGTTTTGCTCAACTGCCTGATCAGTGAGACGATGAGCCAACTTGATGACTTGCTGAATGGTGCCAAGATTTGCTGAGGTTACGTGGCTTTGAATTTCTGGCACCAAGCCCTTAAGGTACAGCTCAATACGTTTGATGGGAGGGTCCACCATTGTAGGACACAAGATGGCCAGCTCGTCGTTTGACCTCTTCGTGTATGCCTCGATCTCAGACCATGTCATCTTCAAATTGAAAAATTCCACTTCCAGCTTGTGGATGTCGTCATGACTGCAGTACTCTTCCTTGATCAGTTCCTTGAAGTCATTCCATGGGGTGGCATTAGCAACCGCCAACCCAAGCAGTTGAACCTGTGCTTTCCACCAGGTTAACGAAGCACCTTCCAGCGTTCCAGTATCATATTTCACCCTACGATCTTCGGGGCATTCACACATCTCAAAAACTAACTCAAGCTTCTCGAACCAGTGAAGAAGACCTACAGCTCCTTCTGTGCCGCTGAATGTACTAGGTCGGCAATCCATGAATGTTTTAAACATGCACACAGGAGGCTGAGCATGCTGACCTCCTGCTGGGACAGCTGCGAGTGCCTCAGCAACTCGTTCATTGATCAATGCCGTCAACTGGGCTTGAGTTAGGTTGATACGTCCTCCGTGTCCATTCATGATCTTCACAATGAAGCAACATAAGTGAGGAAAGGGTCGCGAAAGTGCGTAAGTGTGGGACGACAGTATAGAGTAAGCACACAAGGTTCAAATAGCAATTATTATGTTAATCAATGCACAGTGTGAACAATCTAACCGACAATATAACATAAATCATACCACCTATTGTGTCGATTCTTGCACGTGGAGTGAAGCGTCGTTGTGGATCGTTGAGCACTGTACAGGTTATAGTCTGGTTTTGTCAAAAAGCTTTTCTCTTTTAAAACCGAGTTCACTACAACCAATGGCTCTGATACCAATCTGTCACACCCCCAAAATCCACCATGCGGAGTATCACCGCTTGGAGGCGTGACATGACCAGGATCGAGCCACCAATCATATTGAACAACGTATTTAAGTAAATAAAACTAACCACAATACAATTGGTGACCAAAAGGAAGTTAACCAAGTTCAATTTAAACAGCGGAAGCATAAGACGTTAAACCAAAACATAAGTTCGTATTTCATAAGTTTAAAGACCGAAAACATAAGTTTCATAAGTTCATGAAGTTTATTTGTTGAGTATGGGACATAACAGTTCGCATCCCCCAACGACCACCTCCATGTGCAAGCCCCATAGCATCTAGCGGCCTGCAAAGCATGTAACAACGAGTCAACAACAAAGTTGAGTGAGTTCACGGTTGGTTGTCCATTTTAGAGTTGTTTCCAAAAACGTAGTTTCATTTCAATCAGCTATCCAGCCGTGGGGGTTACCCCATAGTTCGAAAATGTTTATCAGTTAACCATCCCATGTCCACCTTCCCTGGCTATCCAGCCCGGCACTCCGGCCGTGGGGGCTACCCCATTATTTAAACTACCAGACTCGTTTATCATATCGACTACTAACGAAAATTACTTGTGCCCTAGCGTCGGTGTCTATCACCACCGACGTGCCATAGTCCATTAGTACACGCCCGTCCGACTGGCACGGTGTGAGGTTTGTTAAACCTAATAGCGCTATTAACTAATGACCCGCTCGCCATAGCCTCGGCGATTAAGTCGATATAAAAGGGAGGGACTTCGCTGATAGAGTTCTAGTCCAGTAAGTCTAATTCCGTCCCAATAGGACGAGGAAATTCTCATTCCTAAACACGTCCCAAGGACGAGGAATCCCTATTCCTGAATCCATTCCCATTCCCACCGGGAATTACCATGCTTTGTAGAAAAGTGTGAACTCACCCCTCGGTTTGCTCGGTTAGATTAGTTACTCTAAAAATCAGGAAATCAAGCACGTCCTAATAAGGTACAGATAACAATCAATTTCTCATGCACAACACGTATGGTTTATCTACCCATTACTTTTATCACATATCACACAATTTAAACGTCAACGCACTTTGTTAAGTTATATATTATTTTACCCTAAAATAATATAACGGTAAAATAAACAAATATTCACACAAGAGTTTTAGTATACAGTATATATTTTAAATATATATTTATCAAATTTTATTTACGAAAGTCAACCACCAATACTTGGTGTTTTGTTAAAAAAATTATGGCGAAGTTTATATTCGAAAAGCAAGTTATAAAATACACTCGTAACGCTTGTTTTAGAAAAATATTTTCTAAGTGTTGGGATTTTAGAAAATTTCGCCAGAGTTTCCTTTGTAAATGGAGGTGTCCATGCTTACTAGCATATCATTTTCTTTTCAAAAATTCATTCAAACAATTCTCGATCATCAACATACAATCTCTATTTACCAAACTTATGAACTTGAAAATTTATAAAAATATGTAGTAGCTTACTCGCATACTTAGTAAGTCTTGTTACCTTTTAAAATGTGATTAGTTCTTTAAAAACTTTATTTTTAAAGACTTTAAGTGTTTACAACTTCCACCATATTTTCTAAAAATATTTCTTCATAAAAGTTTCTAGTTACATAAGTGTTTCTACACTTGTTTATCCACCAAAAATGTGATTAGTTTTTGTAAGGTCCAATATTTAATGAAACTTATATTTTTCACTTGGTTCTTTTGAGAAACCACTCATGGATCTTTAGATCTACAAGATTGTAACCTACTTTGATCTTTATTTTTCAAGAAAACATTTATTTATTCAAGTTCATAGTTTATGTGTGGATGATTCCATCATCCTACACATTTCTAACTTTCTCATCTTGCTAGATCATGTTTTTTTTAATCATGATTTAGCAAGACCATATGGTGATCCATCAACTCCATAAGTAACAACAACCGACAATCATCACAACACATAACACATGAATATCATAATTTTTTCATCTTTTAACCATACTTTTATCACCAACTAGTTTATGTTCAATACTTCTTCACAAGATTCATTAGAGTTCTTATCATTTTGATCATTAAACATTATTAACCACTTAAACAAGATGTAAAAAGCAAAGATCTAAGTTCTTACCACTAGCTCAAGGCTAGGGGAGTTCAAGTGTAGAAAAGTGGTGGATAAAAGAAGATGAGAGAGGTCATTGAGCTTCCGAACACACCAAGCTTGTTTGTACGATCTCTAACACCCTTGTATGTATGTGGATTGCATGAAGAAGCTTGAATGATGGTGGTGGTGATGGTGGTTGTGTTCGGCCGAGATAGAGGAGAGACGGAGAGAGTTTGAAGTTTGTTGTTGATGGTGAATGATGAAAGGGTTGGACTTGTGGTTAATATAGGCATCTTCCAACATTCTTTTGCCCACTAGGTCTCATGTCCACAATAGTACATTACAAATCAAATAAACAATGAAGAAGAATCAAGGGTGGGTCTCCACCCTTGTAACCGGTTTCGAAGGGGGGGGGGGGGTTATAGGGTTGGGTTGCAACTTATAGTTAGTGATCTAGTTAGGAATAAAGTGTTTAGTTAATAGTTTATGGTGTGTTGTATAATATATAGTGTGTTAGGGTGTTCGGGGACCCTAACTAGCTCAGAAAAATAAAAACAATGTGTTTGACAATATTTTTGTGTTCTGGGTAAAGTCCGGTTGTTCGGTTGGGTGTTGTTCCGTTAAAGTGCTTAATTAATCCGTAAAGTGTCCTATATATATATTTTTGTAATATTTTTAATTCTCAACACTCAGGAAAGCATACCAGACTATTTAGTAACTTTTCTGTACACTACTAGTTTGTCAACAAGCACATGTAAGTATAACACAGTGATCAGAAGGCAGTTAAGTGATTCAGCACAGTCATCAAGCACTTTAATTATCATTAATAAATTATACGGATACATGGAATTATGAGGGTTGTCACAGGGCACCCACCCCAATCCGCATCTGAATAGGTAGTTAGTTTGTTGGTTGGTTGAGGTGGGAGAAATAACGAGACCCTGAGGGATTGTGCCTTTGATGTACCTGAGGATCCGTTTTAGAAGCTGGAAATGCGGCTCGCGTGGTGCATGCATGAAGAGACAAATTTGTTGAACCGCAAATGAGATGTCCGGTCGAGTGATGGTGAGATATTGTAAGGCACCGGATAAGCTATAATATAAAACCCCATCAGTGAAGGGAGCACCCGCAGTGTCGCTGAGCTTTGAACCGACTTCAACCAGAGTGCTAACTGGCTTATAATTCGTCATTTTAGCATGTGACAATATATCCTCTGCATACTTGGATTGCGTCAAGAAAAGTCCACCATTCTGTTTTCGGACACTAATACCAAGGAAGTGGTGTAGAGGGCCTAGATCAGTCATGTTAAACTCAGCACACAATGATTTTATGATGTTTTGTAGAAGATAGTCACTTGAAGCCATGAGAAGAATATCGTCCACATAAAGTAGTAAATAAGCCATTTGATCACCTTTATGATAAATAAACAATGAAGTGTCACAAGTACTACTTTTAAAGCCACATTTGTTGATATACCCTGCAAATCGTTGATACCAAGCACGGGGGGCTTGCTTCAAACCGTATAAAGATCTGTTAAGTTTGCACACATGTTTAGGGTGTGAGGGAGATGTGAAACCTGGTGGCTGAAACATGTAGACCATCTCTTTTAGATGCCCGTGTAAGAAGGCATTTTTAAGATCAAGTTGGTGCATAGGCCATGCTTTTGATACTGCCAAACTAAGGACTGTACGGATTGTAGTGGACAGGACTGAAAGTTTCATCACAGTCAATGCCTACAGTTTGACTTTTACCATTAACAACTAGTCGTGCCTTGTGTCGTTCCAAGGTACCGTCAGCATGGAACTTATGTTTAAATAACCACATGCAACGAATAATAGGAGCATCCGAAGGTCTCGGAACAAGCTCCCACGTATTATTTGCCAACAGCGCTTCATATTCATTGGTCATGGCCACTTTCTAGGTAAGGTCGATGAGAGCGGTGAGGTGTGACTTAGGTAACTGGGAGATGAGTGTAGAATTTTTTGTGACAAGAGAGAAAGGTTGTCGCGGTTTGAAGATACCGGACTATGACCGTGTTTGCATTGGAAGGGTGGATGTTGAGGGGATTTAAAGGTCGTGGAGGGGGGTTATGTGGAATCTGCTGAGGTGATATAGGTGGTGGCAGGTTAGTACGTGAAGGGGAGTGAGGAGGGAGTGGGCCGTGGTGGGTAGGCGTTGGTCTTTGAGGGGGTAGTGGTAGGCCGTGGTGAGTGGGAGAGCTATTAAGTGGGCTGTTTATATGAGTGGCGGGTGAATGTGTAGAGGATTTGTGTGGGCCAGTTGGGCTAGGTTGTGAGGTATGGTATGTGGGTGAATATTAAAGTTGATGGGTCGAGAAATGTGTGAGATGTAGCTGGTGTAGGTGGGTTGGAAAAGGGAATTTGCTTTCATGAACGTGACATGTCTAGAGAATATAGTTTTTCCGGTTGAGATTTCTAGACACTGGTAACCGCGATAGTTTGCAGGGTAACTGAGAAAGACACACGGAGTGGAGCGGTGGGTGAGTTTGTGAGGACGAGTTGAGGAGGTGCTTGGGTAGCATAAGCAACCAAATACCCGTAGGTATTCGTAGGATGGTTGGCGTAGGTAAAGTAAAGATGTAGGGTTGTGAAATTTATGTAATTTTGTGGGAAGTATATTGTGGAGATATGAAGCCGTGTGAAGGGCCTCAACCCAGAAAGAGGAGGGTAGAGATGCGTGGGTGAGGATTGTGAACATGATTTCGTTTAAGAGACAAATCATACGTTCGGATTTGCCATTTTGTTGAGACGTGTGGGGGCATGAAAAACGGAATTGAATTCCATTTTTAGCTGCAATGTTTTTAATGTTTGTATTATCGAATTCCCCTCCCATGTCACATTGAAATGTTTGGATAGGCATGCGAAATTGGGTTGATACAAATTGATGAAAATGCGTAAACTTAGTGAAAGTTTTGGATTTAAATTTTAAGGGATAGACCCACGTGTATTGAGTGAAATCGTCCGTTAAAACCATATAATACTTGTAACCTGCATGACTAAGAATAGGTGACATCCATAGATCACGATGCAAATTAGCAAAAGGCACTAACGTACGAGATTGAAAATCCGCAAACGGTAATCTTTTATGTTTGGATAATTGGCAAGAATCACACATTATGTCACATTATTTTTATTGCATGAAATAAAATGTTTCCAACGTAAAAACTCCATGACCAGTTGACCCGGGTGTCCAAGTCGATTGTGCCAGAATGGAGACTCTTTGGTTGAAATAAAGCAAGCAGTGGCGGAAGCGGGAGCGGTGAGTGGGTAGAGATCACCCGAACTGTTGTGATGACTCAGGGTCGTGCCATTCTTGAAATTCTTCACAGAAAATCTAAATGGGTCAAATTCAATAGAGGTATAATTATCAATAGTGAATCGACGCACAGAGATTAGATTTTTAGTAATTTTGGGATTAAAAAGGACAAATTTAAGGTGGAGTGGTCTGGTTTGTGTGTGTATTGTGGAAGAACTCGAACCCATAACCGGAATTTTATGACCATTTCCGACAATTATTGACGCTATTGGTGAATGAATGGAAAAATTGTCGAGTTTACCTTGATCGTTGGTGACATGAGACTCAGCACCCGTGTTGAAGTTCCAGTTATCATCACCAATATCACATGATTCCATTGAGAGTGCATGCACTGCCTCAGCTAATTGAGTGGCCTCAAGTGGGTCAACCTCTGCCAAGTGGGCTTAAGCTGAACGTCCTCCAGAGTGGGCCACTGGGTGGTTACTGAACCGAGAGTTGGGTCGTTGTTCCCATGGCTGGACCCAATTTTGAGTGGGGTATGGACATGGGGGTGGATCCCAATATTGTTGATTAGCCCAATAAGGAGGAGGTGGGTATTGTGGCGGGTAAGCTGAGTATGGAGAAGGTGTTGGGTGAGATGGGTTGCGGTTGCTGGACCATTGCTGGGTAGCCTGAGGTGGGCCTGGTGGGCCACGAGTTCCGGTCTGGTTGTTTCTACCAGATTCGCGTCTGGGCTGGATAGAACTGGGCCGCCCATTCTGGTTAGGCCTGTTGGAATGGGGCTATGATTCACGCTGATTTGGAGACTGAGAATTCATGGCAGCTGCCACCACAGAAGTTGGTGTTATGGTTTCTCTGGCCGACAGGCGGCGTGCTTCATATTGCAACTGTTCAACGGCGTCTTCCCAGCCCAGAAGACTTTGATTCAAAATCATCGCGATTGTGTCATACTCTCGTGGGAGAACATGAACAAGATGTAGAATCTTTTGGGTGTTGTTAACCGGGCAGTCTACCGTGGCTAACTGATCGACCAATTCGCTAATCCTTTGACAATATGCCTCGAGGGACGGCATGGCAGCAAGAGTAATGTTACTCAGTTCATGTTGGAAGGCCATTGCGCGCGGACCTTTGTTATTTGAAAACAACTTCTTGACCCGTTTCCAAGCCTCGTGAGTCGTAGACTCATCGGTTAACACCCGGGCGAGGAGATCATCACTAATTGAACCATATATCCATTGTAGAACGACCACGTCGATCTTCGCCCATGACGAATATGCGGGGGTAGTTTCAGCAGGTGCCGGGGAACGGTCGATGTGATTAAGCACATCATACCCTTTGGCGTGAACCATAAAGAGCTTAACCCATGACGAATAGGGAACTTTGACGCCATCGAGGACACGAACTTTCTTTTGGATGTCGGTAACGGTATAAACGGGGTGAAGGGTTTGGGTTTTGGTATCGATCTTGTCGGCGATTGTGTCACCCATGATGATAGAGAACAGGAGACAAGAGATCGAAGGGATAAAAGAATGAAAAAGAAGGTGGAGGTTTGATCGAAATCAAGCCTTGCTCTGTGATACCATGTTGGAATATAAAATGCCTTGCTGCCCTATTCATGTACAGAAAACAATTATATATACAAAATACCAATTGAGCCTTTTATGGATCTAAGCTAGGTAATAACAAACAATCCTAAGTAATTGGAAGATTCACAGTAATCACAAGATATATGCCAATAATATCATTGAGATATTATCTGCTAACACAACGTTGTGAAACCGTCCGAGATACTTTTAGGTGGATGGTGGTGGTGAAAGGTGGAGATGGTGGTGGTGATGGTGAGGAGTGTGGAAGAGGAAGCGGCTGGGGTAGGGTGGGTAGGGTTGATGAAGATAAGGATGGTGGGCCCCACTTGCTTAAATAAATAAATAATATATTTCTTTTAATGTTTTAAGGAAAGGGTATTTATGTTAGGGACTAAAGGTGACAAAAGGGCAATGCACAAGGACTATCCAAGCATTTAACGCTATTTCTAATCATAAATGTGTTGATGCAATATGATCTTATTAATAATCTGCCAATCTATCTATAAGGGTTTGCTGATAGCACATAAATTATCCCCATATGTATGGTTATTCACATAATGTTGTCCCATAAAATTTTTATCCCCGTTACATATTATAGTTTCATGTA
>JARYGA010025274.1:142500-145000 GCA_030545235.1 Helianthus tuberosus | reverse complement strand
CAAGCTCTACCGACTTTACCCATAGGCACGCTTGCCTGAATACCTATGGGGCCATGCAGGAACTACGTGGGTCGATGATACATATTGGGCGTGCCCAATTCCACAGCAAGCAAGCAAGCAACGCCCCTATAGGCAGATTCCACCCGCTTGAACTAGCAATTGCGGGCTGGCTGTGCTGCCAGAACGTTACCTTAAAGCAAGCTTGACGTGTGCCATCATCTCGTCCAAACAATAGTACCCAACATGGCTGACAAGCTCTACCGACTTTACCCATAGGCACGCTTGCCTGAATGCCTATGGGGGTGCCAAACTACCGAAGTGGGGCTCAGCATGCGTTTGACACCTCTTTCCTCTCCCTTGGGCACTCTTGGGGTAAAGACAACCGTCTCATCTCGCTCACAATGCATGTGCTTGCCTTGGCCTTAGCATGCCTTCCTAGCACATCCTTGTCCTTGGCATGCCATCCCAGCACACACCAAGGCATGCCATCCCAGCACATGCCTTGGCATGCCATCCCAGCACATGCCTCTCTACCCCAAGAGTACTACCACCCCCCTATATATACATTCTGCACAAAAAGTAAAGTGACAGGAACAGACATTAATTTTTTGAGAAATCATAATTTTTGAAGGCAAGCACGTGGTCAGCCACGCTTTCAGGTCGTCGTGCGGGAACAAGGGCAGCGTGCTGGGCAGCGTTCTAGGCAACATGCCATGTTGTGGGGCGCTTCCAAGGCAGCATGGCTTGTTTACTAGGCAACATGCTGCAATGTGTGGGGCATCGATCGATTAACTAGCAAACGTCGTTGTTGCTTGTAGGCATCGTGTGGGGCATTTACAAGGCATCGGGCTTGATTTATAGGCAACGGGGCTTGGGGAGACCGACGCCTTGCTTGTATAGGCTTTAAACCTCGCGTCTCGTGTGCTTCTATCATGCCCATGCTTGGGCACAGGGGTTGCTCAAGCCCCTGGTCTCCCCTATATATACATTTTGCACAAAAAGTAAAGTGACAGGAACAGACATTAATTTTTCGAGGAATCATAATTTTCGAGGTTTGCTGGTCGTCGAGGCAACGTGGGCAGGCAACGTGGGGGGGAGGGGCGCTTGGTGGGGGGGAGGGAGGGGAGAGGGGCGCTTGTTCTCAGTCATCGTTGGGGCATTTGGGCTGTTATGCGCGCCACCAGCCTCCTTTGGCTTGGGCGCTCTCCTACCTTGCCCGGGCATGGGCTGCTCAACACCCACCCCTCCCCTATATATACATTTTGCACAAAAAGCTAAGTGACAGGAACAAACATTAAATTTTTGAGGAATCATAATTTTTCAAAACCCCATCAAACGACGTCGGATTGGCATGAAATTTTGCGTGAGACCTCGGTAACGTGTTTTAAGGTGTTTGGATGAAAGAAATTCAGTTTTCGGGTCCCGAGGGCCCGTTGGCCCGGCTCGGTCGGCCCGTGACGCTTGTTTGACGTGGATTGTCCGTAACCCCATGAAAGAACGTCGGATCATCCCGAAACTTTACGTGGCTGTTGTAGGGCCCAAGTAGGGTGGTTTCGGGTCACGGGCTGATTTGATCGGGTCAAAACGTTGACTGGGCTCGGGTCGGGACCGAGCGCCCGTGTGGTTCAACCATAACCGTATCAAACGAGGTCGGAACGGCTCCAAACTTCATGTGAGCCATCGGGACAAGTTGACGGTGGTCTTGGGAAATAATAATCTGGATTCGGGCCCACGGGCCTGCGGGCCCGGTAAGTTCGTTTTCTCGGGATTCTTCGTAACACCACCAAACGACGTCGGATAGCCACGAAAGCTGACACGGTTGTTCACGGGCATTCTTATGGTGGTATCGGGTCACGGCTTCACGTCTCGGGTCAGCGTGTTGACCGGGCCATGTTCGGGCCCGATTTGTCGTTGGGCCTTGGGTCGGGCCCGTTGTGCTCGGATCGACACCAAACTTTGTACAGGTTGTTCACGGGCCATTCTTACGTGGTTTGCGAACAGGAGTTCACGTTCTCGGGCGAGGTCTTCATTTGGGCCTTGTTCGGGCCCGATGTGTCGTTGGGCCTTGGATCGGGCCCGTTGTACGTCGGATCGCCACGAAAGTTGACACCGTTGCTCGCGGACATTTTTATGGTGGTGTCGGGCCACGGCTTCACGTTTCGGGTCAACGTGTTGAACGGGCCTTGTTCGGGCCCGATGTCGTTGGGCCTTGGGTTGGGCCCGTTATGCTCGGATCGACACCAAACTTTGTGAAGTTGTTCACGGGACATTCTTACGTGGTTTGCGATCACGACTTCACGTTCTCGGGTCTGTTTTTTTATTGGGCCTTGTTCGGGCCCGATGTATCGTTGGGCCTTGGATCGTCCCAGTTGTACTCGTTTCGACACCAAACTTGACGTGGTTGTTGACCGGAGACCTTGATCGGACCCGTTGTGTGGTTGGGCCTTGGATCGGGCCCGTTATACTCGTATCGACACCAAACTTTATACAGGCGTTCTTA
>JARYGA010025274.1:132500-135000 GCA_030545235.1 Helianthus tuberosus | reverse complement strand
ATCCACAGCAAGCAAGCAAGCAACACCCCTATAGGCAGATTCCACCCGCTTGAACTAGCAATTGCGGGCTGGCTGTGCTGCCGGAATGTTACCTTAAAGCAAGCATCCTTGTGCCATCATCGGTCCAGACTACAGCTAACATGGGTGTTGGCAAGCTCAAGCGACTTTACCCATAGGCACGCTTGCCTGAATACCTATGGGGCCATGCAGGAACTACGTGGGTCGATGATACATATTGGGCGTGCCCAATTCCACAGCAAGCAAGCAAGCAACGCCCCTATAGGCAGATTCCACCCGCTTGAACTAGCAATTGCGGGCTGGCTGTGCTGCCAGAACGTTACCTTAAAGCAAGCTTGACGTGTGCCATCATCTCGTCCAAACAATAGTACCCAACATGGCTGACAAGCTCTACCGACTTTACCCATAGGCACGCTTGCCTGAATACCTATGGGGCCATGCAGGAACTACGTGGGTCGATGATACATATTGGGCGTGCCCAATTCCACAGCAAGCAAGCAAGCAACGCCCCTATAGGCAGATTCCACCCGCTTGAACTAGCAATTGCGGGCTGGCTGTGCTGCCAGAACGTTACCTTAAAGCAAGCTTGACGTGTGCCATCATCTCGTCCAAACAATAGTACCCAACATGGCTGACAAGCTCTACCGACTTTACCCATAGGCACGCTTGCCTGAATGCCTATGGGGGTGCCAAACTACCGAAGTGGGGCTCAGCATGCGTTTGACACCTCTTTCCTCTCCCTTGGGCACTCTTGGGGTAAAGACAACCGTCTCATCTCGCTCACAATGCATGTGCTTGCCTTGGCCTTAGCATGCCTTCCTAGCACATCCTTGTCCTTGGCATGCCATCCCAGCACACACCAAGGCATGCCATCCCAGCACATGCCTTGGCATGCCATCCCAGCACATGCCTCTCTACCCCAAGAGTACTACCACCCCCCTATATATACATTCTGCACAAAAAGTAAAGTGACAGGAACAGACATTAATTTTTTGAGAAATCATAATTTTTGAAGGCAAGCACGTGGTCAGCCACGCTTTCAGGTCGTCGTGCGGGAACAAGGGCAGCGTGCTGGGCAGCGTTCTAGGCAACATGCCATGTTGTGGGGCGCTTCCAAGGCAGCATGGCTTGTTTACTAGGCAACATGCTGCAATGTGTGGGGCATCGATCGATTAACTAGCAAACGTCGTTGTTGCTTGTAGGCATCGTGTGGGGCATTTACAAGGCATCGGGCTTGATTTATAGGCAACGGGGCTTGGGGAGACCGACGCCTTGCTTGTATAGGCTTTAAACCTCGCGTCTCGTGTGCTTCTATCATGCCCATGCTTGGGCACAGGGGTTGCTCAAGCCCCTGGTCTCCCCTATATATACATTTTGCACAAAAAGTAAAGTGACAGGAACAGACATTAATTTTTCGAGGAATCATAATTTTCGAGGTTTGCTGGTCGTCGAGGCAACGTGGGCAGGCAACGTGGGGGGGAGGGGCGCTTGGTGGGGGGGAGGGAGGGGAGAGGGGCGCTTGTTCTCAGTCATCGTTGGGGCATTTGGGCTGTTATGCGCGCCACCAGCCTCCTTTGGCTTGGGCGCTCTCCTACCTTGCCCGGGCATGGGCTGCTCAACACCCACCCCTCCCCTATATATACATTTTGCACAAAAAGCTAAGTGACAGGAACAAACATTAAATTTTTGAGGAATCATAATTTTTCAAAACCCCATCAAACGACGTCGGATTGGCATGAAATTTTGCGTGAGACCTCGGTAACGTGTTTTAAGGTGTTTGGATGAAAGAAATTCAGTTTTCGGGTCCCGAGGGCCCGTTGGCCCGGCTCGGTCGGCCCGTGACGCTTGTTTGACGTGGATTGTCCGTAACCCCATGAAAGAACGTCGGATCATCCCGAAACTTTACGTGGCTGTTGTAGGGCCCAAGTAGGGTGGTTTCGGGTCACGGGCTGATTTGATCGGGTCAAAACGTTGACTGGGCTCGGGTCGGGACCGAGCGCCCGTGTGGTTCAACCATAACCGTATCAAACGAGGTCGGAACGGCTCCAAACTTCATGTGAGCCATCGGGACAAGTTGACGGTGGTCTTGGGAAATAATAATCTGGATTCGGGCCCACGGGCCTGCGGGCCCGGTAAGTTCGTTTTCTCGGGATTCTTCGTAACACCACCAAACGACGTCGGATAGCCACGAAAGCTGACACGGTTGTTCACGGGCATTCTTATGGTGGTATCGGGTCACGGCTTCACGTCTCGGGTCAGCGTGTTGACCGGGCCATGTTCGGGCCCGATTTGTCGTTGGGCCTTGGGTCGGGCCCGTTGTGCTCGGATCGACACCAAACTTTGTACAGGTTGTTCACGGGCCATTCTTACGTGGTTTGCGAACAGGAGTTCACGTTCTCGGGCGAGGTCTTCATTTGGGCCTTGTTCGGGCCCGATGTGTCGTTGGGCCTTGGATCGGGCCCGTTGTACGTCGGATCGCCAC
>JARYGA010025274.1:70000-72500 GCA_030545235.1 Helianthus tuberosus | reverse complement strand
TACCTTAAAGCAAGCATCCTTGTGCCATCATCGGTCCAGACTACAGCTAACATGGGTGTTGGCAAGCTCAAGCGACTTTACCCATAGGCACGCTTGCCTGAATACCTATGGGGCCATGCAGGAACTACGTGGGTCGATGATACATATTGGGCGTGCCCAATTCCACAGCAAGCAAGCAAGCAACGCCCCTATAGGCAGATTCCACCCGCTTGAACTAGCAATTGCGGGCTGGCTGTGCTGCCAGAACGTTACCTTAAAGCAAGCTTGACGTGTGCCATCATCTCGTCCAAACAATAGTACCCAACATGGCTGACAAGCTCTACCGACTTTACCCATAGGCACGCTTGCCTGAATACCTATGGGGCCATGCAGGAACTACGTGGGTCGATGATACATATTGGGCGTGCCCAATTCCACAGCAAGCAAGCAAGCAACGCCCCTATAGGCAGATTCCACCCGCTTGAACTAGCAATTGCGGGCTGGCTGTGCTGCCAGAACGTTACCTTAAAGCAAGCTTGACGTGTGCCATCATCTCGTCCAAACAATAGTACCCAACATGGCTGACAAGCTCTACCGACTTTACCCATAGGCACGCTTGCCTGAATGCCTATGGGGGTGCCAAACTACCGAAGTGGGGCTCAGCATGCGTTTGACACCTCTTTCCTCTCCCTTGGGCACTCTTGGGGTAAAGACAACCGTCTCATCTCGCTCACAATGCATGTGCTTGCCTTGGCCTTAGCATGCCTTCCTAGCACATCCTTGTCCTTGGCATGCCATCCCAGCACACACCAAGGCATGCCATCCCAGCACATGCCTTGGCATGCCATCCCAGCACATGCCTCTCTACCCCAAGAGTACTACCACCCCCCTATATATACATTCTGCACAAAAAGTAAAGTGACAGGAACAGACATTAATTTTTTGAGAAATCATAATTTTTGAAGGCAAGCACGTGGTCAGCCACGCTTTCAGGTCGTCGTGCGGGAACAAGGGCAGCGTGCTGGGCAGCGTTCTAGGCAACATGCCATGTTGTGGGGCGCTTCCAAGGCAGCATGGCTTGTTTACTAGGCAACATGCTGCAATGTGTGGGGCATCGATCGATTAACTAGCAAACGTCGTTGTTGCTTGTAGGCATCGTGTGGGGCATTTACAAGGCATCGGGCTTGATTTATAGGCAACGGGGCTTGGGGAGACCGACGCCTTGCTTGTATAGGCTTTAAACCTCGCGTCTCGTGTGCTTCTATCATGCCCATGCTTGGGCACAGGGGTTGCTCAAGCCCCTGGTCTCCACTATATATACATTTTGCACAAAAAGTAAAGTGACAGGAACAGACATTAATTTTTCGAGGAATCATAATTTTCGAGGTTTGCTGGTCGTCGAGGCAACGTGGGCAGGCAACGTGGGGGGGAGGGGCGCTTGGTGAGGGGGAGGGAGGGGAGAGGGGCGCTTGTTCTCAGTCATCGTTGGGGCATTTGGGCTGTTATGCGCGCCACCAGCCTCCTTTGGCTTGGGCGCTCTCCTACCTTGCCCGGGCATGGGCTGCTCAACACCCACCCCTCCCCTATATATACATTTTGCACAAAAAGCTAAGTGACAGGAACAAACATTAAATTTTTGAGGAATCATAATTTTTCAAAACCCCATCAAACGACGTCGGATTGGCATGAAATTTTGCGTGAGACCTCGGTAACGTGTTTTAAGGTGTTTGGATGAAAGAAATTCAGTTTTCGGGTCCCGAGGGCCCGTTGGCCCGGCTCGGTCGGCCCGTGACGCTTGTTTGACGTGGATTGTCCGTAACCCCATGAAAGAACGTCGGATCATCCCGAAACTTTACGTGGCTGTTGTAGGGCCCAAGTAGGGTGGTTTCGGGTCACGGGCTGATTTGATCGGGTCAAAACGTTGACTGGGCTCGGGTCGGGACCGAGCGCCCGTGTGGTTCAACCATAACCGTATCAAACGAGGTCGGAACGGCTCCAAACTTCATGTGAGCCATCGGGACAAGTTGACGGTGGTCTTGGGAAATAATAATCTGGATTCGGGCCCACGGGCCTGCGGGCCCGGTAAGTTCGTTTTCTCGGGATTCTTCGTAACACCACCAAACGACGTCGGATAGCCACGAAAGCTGACACGGTTGTTCACGGGCATTCTTATGGTGGTATCGGGTCACGGCTTCACGTCTCGGGTCAGCGTGTTGACCGGGCCATGTTCGGGCCCGATTTGTCGTTGGGCCTTGGGTCGGGCCCGTTGTGCTCGGATCGACACCAAACTTTGTACAGGTTGTTCACGGGCCATTCTTACGTGGTTTGCGAACAGGAGTTCACGTTCTCGGGCGAGGTCTTCATTTGGGCCTTGTTCGGGCCCGATGTGTCGTTGGGCCTTGGATCGGGCCCGTTGTACGTCGGATCGCCACGAAAGTTGACACCGTTGCTCGCGGACATTTTTATGGTGGTGTCGGGCCACGGCTTCACGTTTCGGGTCAACGTGTTGAACGGGCCTTGT
>JARYGA010025274.1:17500-20000 GCA_030545235.1 Helianthus tuberosus | reverse complement strand
AAGCTTGACGTGTGCCATCATCTCGTCCAAACAATAGTACCCAACATGGCTGACAAGCTCTACCGACTTTACCCATAGGCACGCTTGCCTGAATACCTATGGGGCCATGCAGGAACTACGTGGGTCGATGATACATATTGGGCGTGCCCAATTCCACAGCAAGCAAGCAAGCAACGCCCCTATAGGCAGATTCCACCCGCTTGAACTAGCAATTGCGGGCTGGCTGTGCTGCCAGAACGTTACCTTAAAGCAAGCTTGACGTGTGCCATCATCTCGTCCAAACAATAGTACCCAACATGGCTGACAAGCTCTACCGACTTTACCCATAGGCACGCTTGCCTGAATGCCTATGGGGGTGCCAAACTACCGAAGTGGGGCTCAGCATGCGTTTGACACCTCTTTCCTCTCCCTTGGGCACTCTTGGGGTAAAGACAACCGTCTCATCTCGCTCACAATGCATGTGCTTGCCTTGGCCTTAGCATGCCTTCCTAGCACATCCTTGTCCTTGGCATGCCATCCCAGCACACACCAAGGCATGCCATCCCAGCACATGCCTTGGCATGCCATCCCAGCACATGCCTCTCTACCCCAAGAGTACTACCACCCCCCTATATATACATTCTGCACAAAAAGTAAAGTGACAGGAACAGACATTAATTTTTTGAGAAATCATAATTTTTGAAGGCAAGCACGTGGTCAGCCACGCTTTCAGGTCGTCGTGCGGGAACAAGGGCAGCGTGCTGGGCAGCGTTCTAGGCAACATGCCATGTTGTGGGGCGCTTCCAAGGCAGCATGGCTTGTTTACTAGGCAACATGCTGCAATGTGTGGGGCATCGATCGATTAACTAGCAAACGTCGTTGTTGCTTGTAGGCATCGTGTGGGGCATTTACAAGGCATCGGGCTTGATTTATAGGCAACGGGGCTTGGGGAGACCGACGCCTTGCTTGTATAGGCTTTAAACCTCGCGTCTCGTGTGCTTCTATCATGCCCATGCTTGGGCACAGGGGTTGCTCAAGCCCCTGGTCTCCCCTATATATACATTTTGCACAAAAAGTAAAGTGACAGGAACAGACATTAATTTTTCGAGGAATCATAATTTTCGAGGTTTGCTGGTCGTCGAGGCAACGTGGGCAGGCAACGTGGGGGGGAGGGGCGCTTGGTGGGGGGGAGGGAGGGGAGAGGGGCGCTTGTTCTCAGTCATCGTTGGGGCATTTGGGCTGTTATGCGCGCCACCAGCCTCCTTTGGCTTGGGCGCTCTCCTACCTTGCCCGGGCATGGGCTGCTCAACACCCACCCCTCCCCTATATATACATTTTGCACAAAAAGCTAAGTGACAGGAACAAACATTAAATTTTTGAGGAATCATAATTTTTCAAAACCCCATCAAACGACGTCGGATTGGCATGAAATTTTGCGTGAGACCTCGGTAACGTGTTTTAAGGTGTTTGGATGAAAGAAATTCAGTTTTCGGGTCCCGAGGGCCCGTTGGCCCGGCTCGGTCGGCCCGTGACGCTTGTTTGACGTGGATTGTCCGTAACCCCATGAAAGAACGTCGGATCATCCCGAAACTTTACGTGGCTGTTGTAGGGCCCAAGTAGGGTGGTTTCGGGTCACGGGCTGATTTGATCGGGTCAAAACGTTGACTGGGCTCGGGTCGGGACCGAGCGCCCGTGTGGTTCAACCATAACCGTATCAAACGAGGTCGGAACGGCTCCAAACTTCATGTGAGCCATCGGGACAAGTTGACGGTGGTCTTGGGAAATAATAATCTGGATTCGGGCCCACGGGCCTGCGGGCCCGGTAAGTTCGTTTTCTCGGGATTCTTCGTAACACCACCAAACGACGTCGGATAGCCACGAAAGCTGACACGGTTGTTCACGGGCATTCTTATGGTGGTATCGGGTCACGGCTTCACGTCTCGGGTCAGCGTGTTGACCGGGCCATGTTCGGGCCCGATTTGTCGTTGGGCCTTGGGTCGGGCCCGTTGTGCTCGGATCGACACCAAACTTTGTACAGGTTGTTCACGGGCCATTCTTACGTGGTTTGCGAACAGGAGTTCACGTTCTCGGGCGAGGTCTTCATTTGGGCCTTGTTCGGGCCCGATGTGTCGTTGGGCCTTGGATCGGGCCCGTTGTACGTCGGATCGCCACGAAAGTTGACACCGTTGCTCGCGGACATTTTTATGGTGGTGTCGGGCCACGGCTTCACGTTTCGGGTCAACGTGTTGAACGGGCCTTGTTCGGGCCCGATGTCGTTGGGCCTTGGGTTGGGCCCGTTATGCTCGGATCGACACCAAACTTTGTGAAGTTGTTCACGGGACATTCTTACGTGGTTTGCGATCACGACTTCACGTTCTCGGGTCTGTTTTTTTATTGGGCCTTGTTCGGGCCCGATGTATCGTTGGGCCTTGGATCGTCCCAGTTGTACTCGTTTCGACACCAAACTTGACGTGGTTGTTGACCGGAGACCTTGATCGGACCCGTTGTGTGGTTGGGCCTT
>JARYGA010025274.1:7500-10000 GCA_030545235.1 Helianthus tuberosus | reverse complement strand
AACCCATGTTGAGCAGTTCGTTGGGTCGATGATAGATATTGGGCGTGTCCCAAATCCACAGCAAGCAAGCAAGCAACACCCCTATAGGCAGATTCCACCCGCTTGAACTAGCAATTGCGGGCTGGCTGTGCTGCCGGAATGTTACCTTAAAGCAAGCATCCTTGTGCCATCATCGGTCCAGACTACAGCTAACATGGGTGTTGGCAAGCTCAAGCGACTTTACCCATAGGCACGCTTGCCTGAATACCTATGGGGCCATGCAGGAACTACGTGGGTCGATGATACATATTGGGCGTGCCCAATTCCACAGCAAGCAAGCAAGCAACGCCCCTATAGGCAGATTCCACCCGCTTGAACTAGCAATTGCGGGCAGGCTGTGCTGCCAGAACGTTACCTTAAAGCAAGCTTGACGTGTGCCATCATCTCGTCCAAACAATAGTACCCAACATGGCTGACAAGCTCTACCGACTTTACCCATAGGCACGCTTGCCTGAATACCTATGGGGCCATGCAGGAACTACGTGGGTCGATGATACATATTGGGCGTGCCCAATTCCACAGCAAGCAAGCAAGCAACGCCCCTATAGGCAGATTCCACCCGCTTGAACTAGCAATTGCGGGCTGGCTGTGCTGCCAGAACGTTACCTTAAAGCAAGCTTGACGTGTGCCATCATCTCGTCCAAACAATAGTACCCAACATGGCTGACAAGCTCTACCGACTTTACCCATAGGCACGCTTGCCTGAATGCCTATGGGGGTGCCAAACTACCGAAGTGGGGCTCAGCATGCGTTTGACACCTCTTTCCTCTCCCTTGGGCACTCTTGGGGTAAAGACAACCGTCTCATCTCGCTCACAATGCATGTGCTTGCCTTGGCCTTAGCATGCCTTCCTAGCACATCCTTGTCCTTGGCATGCCATCCCAGCACACACCAAGGCATGCCATCCCAGCACATGCCTTGGCATGCCATCCCAGCACATGCCTCTCTACCCCAAGAGTACTACCACCCCCCTATATATACATTCTGCACAAAAAGTAAAGTGACAGGAACAGACATTAATTTTTTGAGAAATCATAATTTTTGAAGGCAAGCACGTGGTCAGCCACGCTTTCAGGTCGTCGTGCGGGAACAAGGGCAGCGTGCTGGGCAGCGTTCTAGGCAACATGCCATGTTGTGGGGCGCTTCCAAGGCAGCATGGCTTGTTTACTAGGCAACATGCTGCAATGTGTGGGGCATCGATCGATTAACTAGCAAACGTCGTTGTTGCTTGTAGGCATCGTGTGGGGCATTTACAAGGCATCGGGCTTGATTTATAGGCAACGGGGCTTGGGGAGACCGACGCCTTGCTTGTATAGGCTTTAAACCTCGCGTCTCGTGTGCTTCTATCATGCCCATGCTTGGGCACAGGGGTTGCTCAAGCCCCTGGTCTCCACTATATATACATTTTGCACAAAAAGTAAAGTGACAGGAACAGACATTAATTTTTCGAGGAATCATAATTTTCGAGGTTTGCTGGTCGTCGAGGCAACGTGGGCAGGCAACGTGGGGGGGAGGGGCGCTTGGTGGGGGGGAGGGAGGGGAGAGGGGCGCTTGTTCTCAGTCATCGTTGGGGCATTTGGGCTGTTATGCGCGCCACCAGCCTCCTTTGGCTTGGGCGCTCTCCTACCTTGCCCGGGCATGGGCTGCTCAACACCCACCCCTCCCCTATATATACATTTTGCACAAAAAGCTAAGTGACAGGAACAAACATTAAATTTTTGAGGAATCATAATTTTTCAAAACCCCATCAAACGACGTCGGATTGGCATGAAATTTTGCGTGAGACCTCGGTAACGTGTTTTAAGGTGTTTGGATGAAAGAAATTCAGTTTTCGGGTCCCGAGGGCCCGTTGGCCCGGCTCGGTCGGCCCGTGACGCTTGTTTGACGTGGATTGTCCGTAACCCCATGAAAGAACGTCGGATCATCCCGAAACTTTACGTGGCTGTTGTAGGGCCCAAGTAGGGTGGTTTCGGGTCACGGGCTGATTTGATCGGGTCAAAACGTTGACTGGGCTCGGGTCGGGACCGAGCGCCCGTGTGGTTCAACCATAACCGTATCAAACGAGGTCGGAACGGCTCCAAACTTCATGTGAGCCATCGGGACAAGTTGACGGTGGTCTTGGGAAATAATAATCTGGATTCGGGCCCACGGGCCTGCGGGCCCGGTAAGTTCGTTTTCTCGGGATTCTTCGTAACACCACCAAACGACGTCGGATAGCCACGAAAGCTGACACGGTTGTTCACGGGCATTCTTATGGTGGTATCGGGTCACGGCTTCACGTCTCGGGTCAGCGTGTTGACCGGGCCATGTTCGGGCCCGATTTGTCGTTGGGCCTTGGGTCGGGCCCGTTGTGCTCGGATCGACACCAAACTTTGTACAGGTTGTTCACGGGCCATTCTTACGTGGTTTGCGAACAGGAGTTCACGTTCTCGGGCGAGGTCTTCATTTGGGCCTTGTTCGG
>JARYGA010025273.1:0-24183 GCA_030545235.1 Helianthus tuberosus | reverse complement strand
CATATGCTTAATTACCAATTATACATGAAAAGGGTATTCTGGTAATTTACCTAAGGCATATAAACTACCTATCATACAACTACTTAAACGATGTGACCATAGGGTATAACCTCGGAAGGTTATTCCCTACCTACTATGGTCACCTAATGTGTTTGGTCGGATCCTAATGATCGACCAAACTGGGTCGGGTTCGAGGTATAAGCGATTTATTAGATCGCTTACCCTATGACCCTAGACAACGTGGTAATCAGTAGGCATAGTCCCAAGGGACTATGACCATCGTGATTACACTCACGTTGCGAAGTTCAAACGAACTTCGCATTGACCATTACTGGTCAACGCTGAAAGTCAAACAAAGTTTGACTTTCTGACTCGAAAAGCAGTAAAATAAGGAAAAGAACGAAAGAATACTTACGAAGGGTCCCCGAATGCTAACCCAGATCAAAATAGCTCAGGTATGAAACGAAGGTTCCAACTTAGAGCTTTCTTAATCAGATTTGTGGGTTTTGAACAAATGGGGGGTGGGTATTTATAGAAAAGGTAGAGCCGTTAGGATCGTTTCTTGAATATCGTGCCACGATCCGAGCCGTACACTTGTCACAAAGGTTATGGAGCCACATATGCTCCTAATCTTAGTGATTAAGCAAGTTGCAAACATGTGGTTGTGGTTAATCAGCTGGGACCCGCTGTTAAAAACATGGAATCTGGTCCAGAAGGGGGCTCGCGTGACGCTAAGGCCCGTCGCGTCACGCTAGGCCCCTGTTTTGGCAGATTTTCCAGAAATGGTCCCTGCACTTCGTTTAAGCGATTTTCGATGCGTTTGAACCCCGTTAACCTCATTTCAAGGCTCTAAAATGAAGTTAAAGTATAGGGAACTCAAAACATGCTCAAAAATATCTAGGATGTCGGTTCGTTTGGCCGTACGATCGCGATGTTCGCTTAATTACGACGGAATGCGCATAAGCGCGAAAAACGAACCAAATGACGCGACGAATGGATTTTTCTTAAGGCGAACACTAAAATATAATGTAGTCATGCTTACATAAATTTTTGGATGTCCGGATGTATTCAGAACGTAAGTTATGCGCGAAAGTGCAAACTTGTGCACTTTTTGACACTTTTAGTCCCTGAATGACCCAAAAGTTTATTTTAGCACACCGAACCCCTCAAAGCCTATTTCTAAGCTATATAAAGGATATTTATGGTATGTTTAACTTATGGTCATGTTCCGGAATGTCTGTTACAGTTCAAATTGGCATACTTTCGCAGTTTGTCAACTTTAGTCCCTGTAAGCGATTTAACTTTGATTTCACCATACCAAACCTTCCAAAACTTATATCTAAGTTATGTATAGGTTATTTAAGGTATGTTAAGCCTATTTCACTATTCCGGAGTGTTCGTTGCATTAAACTGGTTATATTTACGCATTAGTGCGCGTATAACCTTCCAGAAAGCGATATAGTGATTGAAATCGAACAAGAATTGATATGTGTAAACGATACACATATTTTTACAAATCCCAGGTATGAAATACAATATTTCACTGGTTGGGCATTTGTTTGATGGTTGAAATGACACAGGTGTTACAGTCTCCCCTACTTTAGGAAATTTCGTCCCGAAATTAATTCGTAGGAGTCTATTTGTGACTTTGTGTTAAATAACCATCAAAGATGAACAAGAAGTAATCCTGTAATTTCTCTTTAACGAACATTTTTCAGAAATGAAAAATGAACCGAGTTATTTTCAACAGGCATTCTTCAGAAACAAAAATGAGCAGAATAGTCATTTTCCAAAACATCTTCAGAAACAAAAATGAACAGAATAGTCATTTTACATCTTCAGAAACAAAACAGAACAGAATAGTCATTTTACATCTTCAGAAACAAAAATGAACAGAATAGTCATTTTACATCTTCAGAAACAAAAATGAACAGAATAGTCATTTTACATCTTCAGAAACAAAAATGAACAGAATAGTCATTTTACATCTTCAGAAACAAAACAGAACAGAATAGTCATTTTACATCTTCAGAAACAAAAATGAACAGAATAGTCATTTTACATCTTCAGAAACAAAAATGAACAGAATAGTCATTTTACATCTTCAGAAACAAAAATGAATGGAATAGTCATTTTACATCTTCAGAAACAAAAATGAACGGAATAGTCATTTTACATCTTCAGAAACAAAAATGAACGGAATAGTCATTTTACATCTTCAGAAACAAAAATGAACGGAATAGTCATTTTACATCTTCAGAAACAAAAATGAACGGAATAGTCATTTTACATCTTCAGAAACAAAAATGAACGGAGTAGTCATTTTACATCTTCAGAAACAAAAATGAACGGAATAGACTCTAGACACATGACAAAATTCGCTGTGGTTTCTGTGCACTGAATTCCATAATTATGTATGCATCCATAATTATGCAATTCATTGCATAGTCCGCACAACTTGTCTTGAAATGTTTGTGGGGAGGATAATCAAACCTGTGACGAGTGTGACTAGACTACCATAGGGTCCTTTTAATTAGATCAACAAAGGATCCTTTTAATTAGACCACCAAGGAGTCCTTTCAGCTACATCATCACATGATATTCCTATCCAGATTTTTTTTTGGATCAATCTGTTTAACTAGACCACTCAGGGGTCTAATTATGGAATAGTACAATATAATCCGAGGGTCTTTACTATTACGTAAAATCCCATTGAGGATTTAATATAGTACCTTTGGATATCCTACTATGAATTTCCTTATACAAAGATATGGAAGATTCTACGAGGATTTGGATAACAAAACTTGGATTTACACAAAAATATAAAAGAAAACACATAAGCACATAATCACATAGTTGTTTAATTTATTTATTAATTTGTTATCTTCGGACGCGGATACTTAAAGCACACCAGGAATCCAATTCGTGGATTTCATTTGGCACTTTAATCCTTTCAAGAATTCATCCATGAAGATAGGATGATCTACCAAAAATTCGATTTCCGTTTTTCAGGAAAAACGCAATATTCGAATTAAGGTACACAATAATTTAGGACATACGGAAATACCCTTGGGTACCCTATTAAGAATTTATAGTGGTACTTGGGGTATTCGTACAGAATTATAACTTGTACCTTGTACTTCGTTTCTTTGCAAGAGACGGGTACTTAGGATCTTTGTGGAAAACGCAAGAGATTGTAACATGGAAGAATTTTGGGGATAGTTTGCTTTTCAAGGAATACGATTCCTCGATTGTCGGTATTATAGGGGATATGTTGTTTATGCATACAACCACATAAATACATTGTAATGTAAATAAAAGATTTATTTATTAACAATGATAACAACTGTTTCATGAACCTCGACAACAAAAGAAAATAATACATAAGATATGATTATTTCTAAAGAGTGTTGTCTCCTAGTCGATCAGATGCTCATCTCTGTGCTGGATTAGCATTAGCAAGCTTTGGGCAATTTCTTCGGAAATGTCCCATCTCACCACACTTGTTGCAAGAACCTGGTGGAAAGCGAGCTCGAGCGGGTTTGTTGTCGGCTTGATTCGGTGTAACTGCTGCAACGCAAACTTTTGCCACATGACCTTTAAGTCCACAAATTTGGCATTCGCGGCACTTCACATTAGCATGATGATGTAGGCCACATCGGTTACACAAGGGTGAAGTTCCATTGTATGGCTTCCTAGTACGGGGTTGAGCTGGTTGGTTGGGGATAGCTTGATCACTGTAAGTAACCATGGCGAAGTTCTGAGAAGCCTTTTGCTTCTTTGACTTCTCAGGGAATTCAGTCTGTACATCCATGGTCTTTGATTCCTCAACTGGTTTCTTGTCACCCTTTCGAAAAAGTTTACGTTTCCTGATCTGAGATTCAGTCAACGTTGCAGATAGCTCAATGGCCTGCCTAACCGTAGTGGGGTTACTACCGGTAACAATGTCCTGAACTAAGTCAGGGAGACCATCAATGTATTTTTCGATCGCCTTATCCAAAGGCGTAACCATGGTAGGACACAACAGGCTCAGCTCCTCATATCGATCAGTGTATGCTCGATGTTCACCGCTGTCTTGCTTAAGATCGTCGAATTCCCTTTCCAATGCCCTGATCTCGTGACGAGGACAGAATTCCTTCATCATTAGTGCTCGAAGTTCTTCCCATGTTTGAGCCAGTGCCACCTCGGCACCCCTATCTCTCACCACACCGTTCCACCATGTCAAAGCTCGTTTCTCGAAGACACTAGATGCAAAATCTACCTTTCGCTCGTTTGGACATTGAACATGCCTGAAGGTGCTCTCTAGACTCTCGAACCATTGCAGAAGTGCAGTCGCTCCTTGAGACCCAGAAAACTTTGATGGCTTAGCCGAGTTGAACGTCTTGAAGTTGCATGGGGCATTATTGTTGTTGATAGCTTGGTGACATTGGGCAACGATGATCGGGATTGCAGCAGTCATTTGCTGTGTAATGACAGCTGCCAGCTCGTCAACAGATACTGGATTTTCGCGTCGTGGAGGCATTCTACAAGAGGAGAACATGAAAGGAAACGAGTGAGAGAATTAGACGAAATGAATGAGATGAAACAAATCTGATGAAAGCAATGGATAGTGGTCATTTGTTTGTTACTACAAAGCAACAAACGACCTCAGTGATTAATCAAAGTAGATAGGTCAAAAATAATGTATCGCGAAGACATGCTCGCCTATAAGTGAACACTCATCCCAAGAATTCCCAGGTAAGCACAACTGGTCTCGCGTCTGATGAGATGTATACGAAGTGCTTGCCTAGACAGAAAACCCAGAATACAGGTATTCACCCTTCCAGTTTGCATGTGTTCACATTATTTAAAACCCAGGACCTTGACGAGATTTTGAAAACTCAAAGGGGTTCAAAACCATATAACAGAGGGTTCAAAACCTTGTAATAAATCATCCTAGAACAGATGATTAGTTTTCAAAGCGGTTTTGAAATTTATGTTCTTGTTGTGGTAGTCGCCTAAGGATAGGTGACGGTATTGTTTTATGACTAAACGCAAGTAAACTCGCGTTAGGGTCCTAAGAAAGTTATAGACTAGGTCAAAGCATTACTAATTACTAATAACCTAATTCCCTATAACCATTGGCTCTGATACCATCTTTTCTGTCACACCCCGACCACGTGGAACATACAAAACGTGGCGGAAACATCGGGGAGTGTTGTAACAGAATTAATTGTTTCAAATCCATGGCAATTGAAGTTTCGTTTTATTGATTAAAAGTGTTACAATGTCTAATCAAACAAGGAAATATAACATAATTAACTAGTCTTGCATCTTTTATTGTCACTAAAGCCCAAGTCTGCCTATATGTATCTTGATCATCTTATGCAACAGTTCCTGAAAAAACACATGTGAAAATAGGTACGTCAGCATAAAAATGCCTGTGAGATACATAGGTTTTGTGAAAATAGGATTCATGACTTATGTTTGAGAAAATGTTTAGTCATGAACCTTGTAATTTGCTTTGTTTTGTAAATCATTTGAAAAACAATGAGTTCAGATGATATGTATATATAAATGAATAATGTATGGTTAAATGAATAACCATAGTAAAATGGATTTGTATAAGATAAGTTGTTTGTAAAACTATGTCTTGTGAAAAGTATGTTATTTGTATAAAATGTTATAAGTATCAAACTGAAATGATTCAAATAACGTTACGACATGTAATACCATACAAACACTTATATATAGGAAGTACCAGCGGCGTATCCACCATGCTTGTATCATATTACACACGCATCGTTACTTAATCACTTAATCAAACCAAACCAAACAATGTAAAATGTCTATGTTTAAATCAATTGTCAAATGTATTGAATAATATGTCAAAGTATTCATGTCAAGATGTAAATCATTTCAAAATGTCTATGTCAAATATCCATGTCAAATGTCTATGTCAAATATCCATGTCAAATGTCTATGTCAAATATCCATGTCAAATGTCTATGTCAAATATCCATGTATGGCAAGTGAAATGTCTCAACTAAACCATATGCACAAAAACAAAGTATGGAAGTAAAACTTGGTTTAAATCAAAGTTATGTTTTGTGGGAAATGCATGATCAAATGTCAATCATGTTAAAATGTCTATGCCGAAATGTCTATGTCAAATGTCTATGTCAAAATGTCATGTAAAACGATGTACTAAGTAATGCACACAATGGCA
The DNA here is from genome assembly GCA_030545235.1 of Helianthus tuberosus. NCBI lineage: Eukaryota > Viridiplantae > Streptophyta > Magnoliopsida > Asterales > Asteraceae > Helianthus > Helianthus tuberosus. The sequence continues at coordinate 17,975 of JARYGA010025273.1, read as the reverse complement.
ATACATAGCATGAAATGTAATGAAATCATGTACTATAATGTACTAACGAACATAGCAGTATATGATGTGAAAACAGGAAAGCAGGAAAGTAACAAGTAGGCACATGTGTTCCACCCCAAAACAGTTTGGAAAACAGTAAAAGAGGGGTCTATGTACTCACTTGAGATTGCTCAGAAGTCCTAGGATAACCACCAAGCAAAGCTAGAGATCACGGAAATCAAACGGCACCTAATATAGGTAACTATGTTAAATAACCGGACCTAAATCGGAAGATCGGGTAGCATTAGGGTTTGTAAACCAAACGAGTGTAGAGACTCGTGTCTTTTGGTTTAACAAAGCCTACATACTAAATGAAACTTAACCTAAGTGTCTACGACCCATTACGACCCGTTTAGGTAGCTTATGCTACTTTAACGCGTCGTTCTTCGGACCGTCTAACTAGCCCTATGACAAGTGTTATATGCCTAAACATACTACATAATCAGTTATGTGACAAAGGTTTAGGTTACATATGCTTAATTACCAATTATACATGAAAAGGGTATTCTGGTAATTTACCTAAGGCATATAAACTACCTATCATACAACTACTTAAACGATATGACCATAGGGTATAACCTCGGAAGGTTATTCCCTACCTACTATGGTCACCTAATGTGTTTGGTCGGATCCTAATGATCGACCAAACTGGGTCGGGTTCGAGGTATAAGCGATTTATTAGATCGCTTACCCTATGACCCTAGACAACATGGTAATCAGTAGGCATAGTCCCAAGGGACTATGACCATCGTGATTACACTCACGTTGCGAAGTTCAAACGAACTTCGCATTGACCATTACTGGTCAACGCTGAAAGTCAAACAAAGTTTGACTTTCTGACTCGAAAAGCAGTAAAATAAGGAAAAGAACGAAAGAATACTTACGAAGGGTCCCCGAATGCTAACCCAGATCAAAATAGCTCAGGTATGAAACGAAGGTTCCAACTTAGAGCTTTCTTAATCAGATTTGTGGGTTTTGAACAAATGGGGGGTGGGTATTTATAGAAAAGGTAGAGCCGTTAGGATCGTTTCTTGAATATCGTGCCACGATCCGAGCCGTACACTTGTCACAAAGGTTATGGAGCCACATATGCTCCTAATCTTAGTGATTAAGCAAGTTGCAAACATGTGGTTGTGGTTAATCAGCTGGGACCCGCTGTTAAAAACATGGAATCTGGTCCAGAAGGGGGCTCGCGTGACGCTAAGGCCCGTCGCGTCACGCTAGGCCCCTGTTTTGGCAGATTTTCCAGAAATGGTCCCTGCACTTCGTTTAAGCGATTTTCGATGCGTTTGAACCCCGTTAACCTCATTTCAAGGCTCTAAAATGAAGTTAAAGTATAGGGAACTCAAAACATGCTCAAAAATATCTAGGATGTCGGTTCGTTTGGCCGTACGATCGCGATGTTCGCTTAATTACGACGGAATGCGCATAAGCGCGAAAAACGAACCAAATGACGCGACGAATGGATTTTTCTTAAGGCGAACACTAAAATATAATGTAGTCATGCTTACATAAATTTTTGGATGTCCGGATGTATTCAGAACGTAAGTTATGCGCGAAAGTGCAAACTTGTGCACTTTTTGACACTTTTAGTCCCTGAATGACCCAAAAGTTTATTTTAGCACACCGAACCCCTCAAAGCCTATTTCTAAGCTATATAAAGGATATTTATGGTATGTTTAACTTATGGTCATGTTCCGGAATGTCTGTTACAGTTCAAATTGGCATACTTTCGCAGTTTGTCAACTTTAGTCCCTGTAAGCGATTTAACTTTGATTTCACCATACCAAACCTTCCAAAACTTATATCTAAGTTATGTATAGGTTATTTAAGGTATGTTAAGCCTATTTCACTATTCCGGAGTGTTCGTTGCATTAAACTGGTTATATTTACGCATTAGTGCGCGTATAACCTTCCAGAAAGCGATATAGTGATTGAAATCGAACAAGAATTGATATGTGTAAACGATACACATATTTTTACAAATCCCAGGTATGAAATACAATATTTCACTGGTTGGGCATTTGTTTGATGGTTGAAATGACACAGGTGTTACATACAAGGACTTTTGACTATTGGTTTAAACATAGACTTTATATTGGTGGTTTGTTTAAGTGATTTAAGTAACGAGGCATGTGTAATATGATACAAGCATAGTGGATACGCCGCTGGTACTTCCTATATATAAGTGTTTGTATGGTATTACATATCGTAGCGTTATTTGAATCATTTCAGTTTGAGACATATAACATTTTATACAAATAACATACTTTTCACAAGACATTGTTTAACAAAACAACTTATCTTATACAAACTCATTTTACTTGGTTATTTATTTAACCATACTTTTTTTTGGGTAAAGGGTTACCCCGGTGATTCTATTAAAACAACCGCAAATAAGTACAAGTAGTGAGGATGTATTCCACACTAGTTCATATACAGGACATGCCCCATATATGTAAAACAAAAAAGCAATTAACCTATGACACCCCATAACCTAGCCTACTATACATCAGTAGACATGACAAAACAAGACAAAACAAAACGAAACGCCTTCATCCGCCATCATCGAAGATGAAATTGCCAGACACCGGCAACCCCTTCACACGAACCAAAAAGAGACTATCCATTGGAGAACTTTGTGGTAGAGGTGCTTGCCTTAGCTCTCGAAGATGAAGAATATAAACCCGAAGTCATAAATTCACTAGTTTCATTATAGACTTCAACGACCTCCTCCTCATCCGATTCCTGTTTGTCACTATTAATCTGCGCAGCTTTCTTCTCCACTCGACCCACAGTGGTACCTCCCTGATTTCCATCATCATCCTTAAGGATGTCAAACGGGTTTGACGTTGAAACCTGGTTATTCATCGGATTCCTCAAGGACGATTTTGGTTTAGGTTTGACAACTGGTCTGTAAAGTAACTTAGGCTTCTGATTTTTCATATGGAGGCCTTGGTTATTAACTTTCTTCTTCTTGGCACCCACAACCTGAAACTCATCATTATTCTTATCAGAATCCCCACTTGAAGTTACCTGAGGGTTCTTTGGGCACGAGCTATCATCATGACCAAACACACAGCAAGAGGAGCACCTTAGAGGCTCCCAATCATATTCAACTTTGACCTCCACCTTTGAATGACCATTACCATCCAAAGATGGGATTGCAACAGTAACACTCTTTTTTAACTCAGCTCCCGCCTGAACTTCTATAAGCGCTCTAGCATAGCTGCTTCTTCCCCAAGACTCAGCACACATTGTGGCAGTATATGAATCCAACATCTTAGGAGTCCCAATCTTAGAAGCGACCAAGCTAAGACCATCCTCGGTAAATGCCGCTAACGGCACATCATGCATCTTGACCCAAATTGGAAGAACTTTAATATCCTCTTTTTCCATCTTAATAGAGGGCGACCACTCCTTCAAAATTATCGGAACACTTCTGATCAACCAAGGCCCATCCTCAAGCATTTGATTCATCCCTTCCTTAGTTTTAAACTTAAAGAAAAAGAAGTCGTTTGCATTCATCATAAGCCGAGAGAGACCATATTTAACCCAGTTGTTTTTAGCAAAGTAATCGACCACATGAAATGCCAACCGTTTACCCAGAAAATAACCATACAAAGTGTTAGCATACCTATTAGTGACTTGTTGAACCGATGACAATGGAATAACAACATCCGCCCCATCAACTGTCTCAGTAGATTCCATCACCCTGAAATTCACTTTAACATTCTCCTTAGTGTTCTTAACTATGTTAGCGAATGATAAAGGGTCTGCAGCCCCCGAATTCCGTGGTTTTCCTTGTGCAGCCAACAACTTCCCACCCTCTAGACCTGCTGATGTCGAATACCCCATATTAGAATAATCCCAAAAGTGTTCCGAATGCTCACCAGCCGGTTTCTCTAATTGAACTGGCATCGTGATCTTCGAAAGTTCATCGATGATATTAGGCCGCACCTTCTCCACAGGAACCTGAACAGAAGTGTTGCTCTGATCAGTTTGCGGAGTCTGAATGGAACCCCTACGAGGCATCCACGTGTTTCCCTCAACGTCGATCACCCGGCTAGCAAAACTGTCAAACGAGAATTGTGGTTTACCGCGATCTTGAGGAAACGCCCCATCTGATTTATGATCATCCATTCGAGACCCTGTTAGTTAAATAAAAGAACCCTAATGCGCAGAAAAGAAACCTGAGAAACCCTTATAGCCGTCAACCCTAACTCATTCAAGAGAGGATGAATCAGTTTGACAACTATGTAGCAACCCTAAAATCAGAACATACGCAGCAAATTACACGCCCTCTTTGAAATCCCAAACCAGACTATCAATGAAACCAATAAACAATGGCAGCCAAGTGCAAAAAACCCAAGAAGAGGAGAAAATCGTAACCCTAATGACTAAAAACGGATCAATGACGATTATATTGAATTGCAAGGATAAACTAGAGATCATAAGACTCTAATCACACAAACAATCCTCATAATCAGCAAGTAATCACGAAAGTTAGGTCAATCAATGGTGTGGTCGCCGTTTTTCTCCATCAGAGAGAGATTTTAGGATTTTATTTAACCATACTTTATGAACTTATTTATACATATCATCTGATCTTATCGTTTTTTTCAAATGATTTACAAAACAAAACAAAGCAAATTACAAGGTTCATGACTAAACATTTTCTCAAACATAAGTCATGAAACCTATTTTCACAAAACCTGTGTATCTCACAGGCATTTTTATGCTGACGTACCTATTTTCACATGTGTTTTTCAGGAGCTGTTGCATAAGATGATCAAGATACACATAGGCAGACTTGGGCTTTAGTGACAATAAAAGATGCAAGACTAGTTAATTATGTTGTATTTCCTTGTTTGTTAAGACATTGTAACACTTTTAAACAATAAAACGAAACTTCAATTGCCATGGATTTGAAACAATTAATTCTGTTACAACACTCCCCGACATTTCTGCCACGTTTTGTATGTTCTACGTGGTCGGGGTGTGACAAGAATAGACCACCAATACTTGGCAAAATACACAAGTACAAGTAATACCATACTTGGTAAATATTCATGAAAGAATTGCATAATAAACCAAGTTAAAAATATATTATTTTAACAATATTCCAAATAATTGGATAAATATAATTTAAGTTAAAATATTATTATTTTAACCAATAATTATATACTTTGGAATTATATAATGTACATCAAACATATAACTCAAAGAATACCAATTCCAAAATAAGTCATAATACCTAAGACTAAGAGTCGTTACACGACCTAGCCGTCTAATAAAAGATAGCACATGTGTAGGTAGTTGTACGACCAGTGGAAAGGAGCTTTGAGTTACTAGACAGAAGAACGCAAATCAGTGAGTTCATGTCCCCCTTTTCTTTTAACTGTTTTCAGTTTTATAACCTTTGGGGTGAAATACATGTTTCAATGTTTCAAACGTTTACAAATGGTATGGTTAGCTAAGGAATGAACTGTTAGTTCATGTGAGTGGTGGGTACAACACTTAAGACCATTAATCCTTGTATGAGGATCGAGGGGCATGAGTGATAAATCTATCTGGGTGTTGCGAGCCCTACCCATGGGACCGAGAGTTGGCCCATGTGGTGACTATGTCATTCCCGCCGGGTGGCCCGGTACGAAATCCGCAAAGGTTTGAGCCTTCCTGCACCATTGCACACATATTAATAACCTTGCAAATCATCAATTGATCTGTTCATAGACGCTTTTATACCGGTTTACAAAGGTATACTTACAATGATTACAAGTTTATATGAGCGTGCATACAAAACACATGAACTCGCTCAACTTTGTTGATGTTTTCAAATTACATGTATTTCAGGAAACTGATGGATCTGGCGGTGTTTGACAAGATTTCAAGAAGTATTTACAAGAAATGATGTCATCCTGCTTTTGACGGGTTTGAATTGTATATCTTATCCTTGATAAGATATATGAATCAAAGCCTTGGGTTTTAATGTCTTTTGTTAAAAGTCCTTTTTGGAACTTAATACAGTTGGTTGATTTGTAAGTTAAACTTGAAGTTTGATGGTTAGTACTAAACAACTTGGGTTTGTATTATTTTGAAAAGTATGAATGGATGAACATCATGGTTTTAATCATATAGTTGTTTGGTATAATTGAATGCAATGATATTAAACAAGTCACACATCATACGCTTCCGCAAAAGTCTGGGTGCGAAAAATGTTTTGCAAGGACATTAATATGTGTGACGAAAAAGGAAGCAATCCAAACCTAGACGATTTTGTGTCGACTATTATCGGCTGGGACACAAACGCACTCTTCTGTATGGGTCCACGGCCAAGAGTGGGGCTCGCCAAAACAGTATATATTAGATAACCTGTGGCATATTCAAACTATGCCTCAGGCCTCAACTTTTAAAGTCCAGGTGTTAAATGCTCTAAGCATTTATTTTTATGAACAAAGTACAAAAACACCCGAAAAACAAAAAAAAAAGCCTAAGTTTACCAATTACGTTATCTTTGGAGGTACTAAAATCAGTAATTTTTAATAGATGGGAAACGGTGGCTAAACACATTCAATGCCCTAACCCAATTTATAACAAATTTACAGATTTTTAAAAGGCTATAGAAACTGCAAGAGAGCATTTTGGGATAAGTAGCTTTTAACATTTGTAGAAATGGCAAAAACAAAGGCGGAACAAGTGATTAAATCCCACGAGGAGTTAATCACTAAGTTACAAGAACAACTTATACAACAAGGAAAAAATACACAGTATATACAAGAAAAGATTGAATACAGTCTATTAAAACAAAAAAAATGGTTCTTCTCGAGGAAAAATATAGACAGTTACTACAAAAAATTGATAAAAAGGAAAATACAACAATAAACAGAAACTATGAAATGTCCAGGATTAGATTTCTTGATACACCATCGAAGCATAGTCTAAAGCCTATAATAGAATGTTTTCCTGAGTTTAAATAGATCGTATCATAGAAGATTTGTAAATAATTTCCTCTAATTTTCTATGAACTACAACAAAGAATGGTAGAATTGGCCCTTAGAGATCCACTCACCATTAGAGTAAAGGTAGTAGAAAGAACAGATGATGAAGGTAATGAAACTGGCCTTCTTTTATTACAAGTTTTTCTTCCTACACTGTTAAATGATGATAAAATAGTTCAATTCTACTACCACGGTACGATTGACTATATGGAAATCAAATTAAACAGCAAGACAGAACAACTTCTCAATCATTTTGGAGAGAAATTTATTCAGACAGCAGGAAACATTGCTACACACAACTTCCAACCTACAATCGGATGTAAAGTTTTTGCTTCATTTCCTTATGTCGACTCCAACACATACAGACCAACAAGAAAACGAGTTTTTATTGATCACCATATTTCTACAAACACCTACCTAGAACGCATGGCAGTAACTACTGGTATAACTTTCCAAATATGCCATGGCTAAAAACAGATCATAAAACTCTAGAAATTATACCACATGTTTAGCCACAAGTTGAAATAGGGTCACTAGACAAGTTTATTGAAAAGTGTCAACAAACCCAGATTTACCTTAACATTTTCATTGGGAGCAATTCAAACTTCTAGGAGAGGGACATTATATACAGATATATGCTAAACAAAATTGGAGAACGCTTTTACCATTTGCAGGTGTAAGTGATATTCTAAAATTAAAACATATTGTAAACCTAGAAACATCCGATGATGAAAATGATGATCCGGGAACACCACCGTATATCTACAGCACACACATAGATTTCTGAAAAAGATGACATAAGCAACGACATCAAGGGAGAGTGTACACAACAACAAAAAAGAGGAAGGTTCTAGATAGCTATAATTACTACAAAGCATATGCATTCTGGTAGTTTGAGCACATGCAGGAGACAAAGAATTTCTTATTGTATATAATTCTTATGTCTTTTTCTTCTTTAATTTGTATTTGTTTCTTTTTCTGACATTAGAGTGCATTGTATAGCGGTGCATTATTAGTATGGTCCTTCTTTCTTGCCTATATAAGGGCAGAGATTTTAGCTGTAAATATCATCCCGGAGAATTCAATAAAACTTCTGGCATTCTCAATCATCCTTATGGCACACTAAATTTCTCTCCTATACTCCGTAGCCTAACCTCCTAGTCCCTTAGTTTGTCCATGATTCTTCATATTATATTCCCAAAAAAAAACAGTCCTGTTTACCTTTTGTGACCGTTTGCTCAACCCGATGTGCATAAGTCTCTAGGTTTGCTCAAGCTTCTGTCTACACATTACTGAGCCATTTTCTCTTTACCCACTGTAAGTAATTTTTTTATTACCCATCTTCTTTACTTTTACGGTAATTTTTTACTGTTTGTACCCAAAAATTAAAATTTTGTAAAAAAAATTCTAGCTATGTATCACTTCTATATAGGGTGGAGTTATTGTAAAAAGGGTTTTTTTTTTTTTTAGAAGTGTAAGAAGTGTTTTAACCCTTAGATCTTGTAGTTAATGGTTAAGATAAAAAAAAAAAGGCTTAAACTGTAAATTATGTTTATTTTTCTTGAATAATTTGGCTAGATTAGGATAATAGTGTCTTTTTGTTTAAATAAAGAAATTTCCATCATCCCCCCCCCCCCCCCCCTCCGGGGTCTTTTTTAAATATGAATAACTTTTTATACGTAACTATTTAAAAAATACACCATAATAACGAACGTTTTTTTATCTTTAATATGAGTACCATATTGCTATACATATATAGAGAAAAAAATACGTTTTAATCGGATATTTTAGTCCATTGTGTTTTGTCTATGTTCATACAATAGTGTTTTAACAGTATTGTGATTCAAGGCGTTGATGTGTGTAAAATGCAACATATAAATTAAATCAAATGAGGCATAAAACTAACCCTTTTTAGTACTAATGTTGGAAAAAGTGTGCTTTTTTCCTCCTTTTGTATTTTCAGGACGAAATGAGCTTAATTGAACAAAAGGAACAAATATGCAGCCAAATCTAACATAAATACAAAGAAAAGGAATAAACGTGGCATGTCCGACCCCTCGACAACATCTCCCCAAGCAAAAACAAATGATCAGAAGCCTGACCATGGCCTGTGTCCAGTGGACACGGGGGTGTGGCCAGATGTCTGCAGAAAAGACAAAGCAATGGAAGCTTCTATTCACAGCACGAGGGCATGCCCAGCTCAACACGAGTCGTGGTCAACGCTTAGATTCGCAAAATCTTGCAAATCTTGATCGTACAGATACGCTTCTGCACACGGTGCCGTGCCCAGCGGACACGGGGGCGTGTGGAGCCTTATGCAGACAATTGCAATTAATGAAGAAAGAGAAAGTGGATGCACACGGGGCCGTGTCCAGTGGACACGGGGCCGTGTCCGGGCTTCTGTATAGGCTATAAATAGGGGTGCTTGGCTCACTTCAAAGGCATCCCTTGGCAAACCACCTCTCTCCCACTTCACCCACACTCCACCACCATCACAACACCCACATCCACCACCATCATCCATCATCCACCATCCACCTTAGAGTGTGTGTAGTAGTCTCGGGATCCAAGATTGATAGTAAGAGTTCTTGACAATAAAAGGCCATGTTTGCTTAAGTCTCTTACATCACTTGGTGAAGACAAGCATTTAATGTAATACTTTTGATTTTTAATCTTTTCGCACTTTTTATTTGGTTTTGTATTAATGACTTTAATAAGTAGTTTCTTATGTTGAAGGTGAAACTTCCTTATCATTTGTCTGTGGTGTCTTGGCGTTATTTTATTGTCTATATAAAATAAAAGATTTTCATCATTCATATCTATACGGTCTATATAGAGATATGTTGGCTACCTGGTCGGGGGTTAAGGGAATGGTTTGGTAAGGTTCTTGTCTTGTTCAGTGTATAGATCCTGCAAGAACTTGGGTCTAGCTTAAAGCTTACTAGGACCTCCTTCAATACCCACTAGTATTGGATGGCGGGTGTGCGAATGGCTTGATCCCCTCATATGTAAGCTACTATTAATACATTAACCCGACTACTTGGGATTGTATCGCTGCTGACTCAAACCACTTAGCCGAGGGTAACGTCACCTTCAAAAGAGGGGCCTACCACATTACGCATTAATAACTTAATTAATTATCTTCCAATATTCCGACCATTTGGGATTGTATCCTTGCTGACTCAAACCACTGGGTTGAGGGTAACGTCACCTTCAAAAGAGGGGCCCTACTACTATAACTAAGATAATCTCTTAAAAAGTGTAAAAGTGCGGAAATCATCAAAGGTTACATTAAAGGCGAGTCGGATCCAAGTGATTCATCTTGTCTATCTTTTTTATTTTTATTTTTCAGCATTTTAGTTTTTATTTTTCATATTTAAAACCTTTTCTAAAACTTTTGATTTGATTAGACGTTGAGTATAAACCGGTATTAAAAGCTCTTGTGTCCTTGGACGACCTCGGTATCTTGCCAACGCTATACTATGCTCACGATGGGTGCACTTGCCCATGTATGTGTTTAGTGTTAGTAGAATATCGTGTTTTATAAATTTAAAACATGACTAATGTGTTAAAAAGGGCTAAAAATATAAAGAAAAACATAATACACCCGGCACACACCAGCGTGATGTTTTAAACATTTGGAAACATTGTATTGTGATTCAAGGCGTGATGTTTTAAACATCTGGAAACATTGTATTGTGATTCAATTTAGGGTGTTTTAACATCTGAAATCTGGAAACGTTGTATTGTGATTCAAGTAACGGTGTTTTAACATTTTGAATAAAAATACAATCATTCCCAGATGGTGTTAAAACACTACGACTTTAATAGCAATACAATCATTCCAGATGTTTAAACACCATGACTGTATTACAATTCAAGTCGTGGTGTTTTTGAAATCTGTATGGTGTTTATACCTGTAAAATAACAAAACACATTCCAGATGGTCAAACACCATGATCGGTTATTGATACGTAAAAAAAGAATTATATCCTAAAATAACCCCTAAAGCGATTACAATCTATTTTATAATTAAATTGGTTTTTGAAGTTAATTACCTTATTACCCTTAATCCATTAAATTAAATAATGTCACGTATATATATATATAGGGTAAGGTTCATTTGAGAACCACCCTTATTGTGAAACCGCGAGAACCAATGTGAACACAAAATAAAATCTAAAAAAAATAAAAAGCACTCAATTTTTTTAATATTTTTTAACAAAAAATCTCTATATTTAATTACCAAAAAAAACTTTTTTTTCGAGTAACAGTTATCCATGCACATGTGCATATGTATCATTACTTCAACAAATTCCGTAATACGTTATCAGTAATAGACAATTGCACTTTAATTTACAATACCATCTGTAATACACTACTTTTTACATTACCAATATTCAAAATGCACATGTGCATCATTATGTATAACCATGATATAACATGTTTTGGTACAAAAAGTTTGTGATTTTGAATGGAGAAGTAGGCCCATATACATGTTTTTTGGTTAGTTATATCTAGTGGTTGATGGTTTGGCTATAGTTGTTACTTTATGTTGTAATATGATGATTGGATGGTATAAATGGTGTTGATATACATGTAATAAAGTCAAATTATTGGTAATGGTATTGTATTATGGATGGTAGGAGGTAATGATATTGTATTATGGATGGTAGGAGGTAATGGTAGTGTATTATGGATGGTATGATATATGAAAATGAAAGTGTATTCAAAGTAGTGTACCAAAATGTCACACCCCCAAAATACCACATGCGATAACCCCCGCTAGGCGTGTGACGTACCAGGATCTAGCCACCAATCACATTGAACTAACCATAATATGTTTAACAAAATCCATTCATTAAATAAAACGTTCATAGAATATAATCCAAGTTAAATAGTGACAGCGGAATCAAATAGCAATTCATTGTTTAAATGTTTCAAAACCCAATGTATATGAATTCAGTAAACATGACACGCGTAGCCAAGCACTGCGACCCATGACCACTCCAGCCATCCAGATAGCAAGTTCCCATCCAAAGTTCCTAACGACCTGCGAGCATGCAACAAGTGTATCAGACAACGCTGGTGAGTTCATAGTTTTACGAAAACGTTGGTTACCAAGTGTATAGTTTAATCCATTGAATTTAATGTTGATAATACCCCGAATACAAGACGGCTCCTGATTTACATTGCTCTGTCCCCAATGCTCCTATCAAAGCATTGGTCATGACTAGGTCATTACTTCACACCCGTCCTCTCAGGTACGGGGTGAGGGTGCCAAACCTAAGTAGCGCTACCAACTAATACCTTGTTACCTCTCAGGTAACCAAACAACACAGATGGACTTTAATGGTGATAGGATGAGTATATTATCCAACATTCCAGATTTACCCAAAAGATATATTCCTCGCAGGAATACCCATGATTTACCCAACGCCAATCCCTCTCAGGGATACCCAAAGACTGTCCCAACCACCGGGACGCATGCTCAAGAGGAATGAACTCACATTGGTTTGCTCGGTATGTTTTAATTACTCGTTCAGTTGGTCAACCCCAAAGCCCTATCGTGGTTACCAACGTTATCAGTTACATAGTTAAACAGATTGCGTAATACACATAACATACAAGTTTGCTATTCACATAATGATCATTGTTAACATGCAGCATATATCCCTTTCTCAAGTAAATCCACATCTCGTGTGATTGTCTCTACATAATAATATTAATAATAACAAGGGAGTGTTCTGTTTACACAAGTCTAGGTCTATCTCCAATTAATGTGGTCATCATATAACATATGTGTCCCAAACATATAAACATACATTAACCACGTTCACTTCAATATATCACTGTTACAGTTCAAGTGCACGACAGAAGTCTCATTCGACGGATGACTACTAAGTTTTGTCAAGCTTAAGTGTGGCGAAACACATTGTGTTTCGTCGAGGCAAGGTACGGCTAAACATACTAAGTTTCGTCGAGACAACATATGGCGAAACATACCAAGTTTCGTCGAGACAAGGTATGGTGAAACATACCAAGTTTCGTCGAGTTCTATGAGTGGCGAAACATACATGTTTCGTCGCCCCTCAACAAGTGTTGAAACAGTTACAGAGGCAAATGGTTACAATTTCATGATTTCCAGAACCCTAATCATCATCATCATCTCTACATGATCACCGGCCAATCAACATATTGCTAATTTTTAGTAGTATACAACCAAGGCATTATCAATTTGCAGATTCATACCATTATTACTATCAAACAATCATTCGATCAATCCTTCACAGATTCATACCATTATTACTATCATACAATCATTCAATCAGCCCTTGATTATCATTCTAACAGAACCGACATCATCAAAACACACAGGAATCCTCGACATTCATCATACAACCCTAACAACACATTACGGTTAATGAATAATGAAACCTTAAACAAACCAGACCCTACGTATACATATGACATCATCACAAAACAAATCCACGCATCGGAAAAATAAATCTATTGAATCATAACCGGATACTAACCAAGGTTCTGAATTGATAGCTCGAATGAATGAGAAAAGCTCTGAGTTCACAGTTGCCGTCACACAGAGAGTGAGGGAAAGGACCTTAGGGTTTGTTCTTACGGCACTAGGTTACAATATAAGAGGTTATACGAAACAAAGTTGGGCTGCGAATGAGATTGGGCCGAAGGCCCTGACGATACACCTATATTGAGGAAACATCCCATGTTTCGTCGGGGGAGATTGATGGCGAAACATCCCATGTTTCGTCGGGGAGATTCATGGCAATAAACCTATGAATAAACCTTAATTACATTATATTAATCACTAAACAGTTTTAGCAATCAAGTATCACACATAAGACGTTAACCATTTAGATAAACTACACATGACACCACACAGATCAATTTGTAAAACAGGTTTATGGAAATCAGTGAGGTGTATGGAAAAGACCTTGAGATCTCGGATTGTCACATCATCCCCAACTTGAAAGAAATTTCGTCCCGAAATTTAATAAGTAATCCAAAGCAGCAAGATGTTAACTCAGGATGACTGTGGATTTTCCGCGGGTATCACATTATCCCCAACTTGAATGGGAATTTCGTCCTGAAATTCACTAGTTGCATTAGATTTAGATTTTTCAGGCTTGGACTTGTCATCTGGGAATAAATGTGGGTACTTGAGCTTCATCTGATCCTCGCGCTTCCATGTGAACTCCGGTCCACGCCTCGAGTTCCAACGAACTCTCACAATTGGAATCCGACTATGCTTATGGACCTTAACCTCCCGGTCCATGATTTCGATTGGTTCCTCGACAAATTGCAACTTGTCGTCGATCTTAAGTTCTTGAAACGGTACTACTAGTGTTTCATCAGACAAACACTTCTTTAATTGCGACACATGGAACACATCATGGACGTTACCTAACTCAACAGGTAACTCTAACTTGTAGGCCACTTTACCAATTCGCTCCAGAATTTTTAATGGCCCAACATAACGAGGGTTAAGCTTGTCGTGTTTTCCAAAACGCACCACACCCTTCCAGGGTGAGACCTTCAACATAACACGATCACCAACTGCGAACTCCAAAGGTTTCCTACGCTTATCAGCGTATCTTTTCTAACAGTCGCGCGCTGCTGCCTTACGGTTCCTGATCTGTACAATCTTTTCAGAAGTTTCAAGGACAAGTTATGGGCCTGTGACCTGGCTGTCACCCACCTCAGCCCAACAGAGAGGGGAACGGCATTTTCGGCCGTACAACGCTTCAAACGGAGCTGCCTGAATGCTAGTGTAGTAACTGTTGTTGTAGGAGAACTCGATCAACGGCAAATGTTTCTCCCAGCCCTTACCAAAATCAATCACACATGCTCGCAGCATGTCTTCAAGTGTCTGGATGGTTCGCTCACTTTGACCATCCGTCTGTGGGTGATAAGCAGTACTCATGTCGAGACGCGAGCCGAACGATTTGTGCATCGACTGCCACAAATCCAAAATGAAACGCGGGTCACAGTCAGAGATAATAGAAGTTGGCACCCCGTGCCTAGAAACCACCTCCTTGAGGTAAACAACAGCTAATTGTGAGAACTTATCTATTTCCTTGATTGCTAGAAAGTGCGCTGACTTAGTGAGACAGTCAACGATCACCCAAATTGTGTCGCTCCCGTTTTGAGTTCTAGGTAGCCCAGTGACAAAGTCCATTGCGATTTGCTCCCATTTCCACATGGGTATTTCTGGTTGTTACAGCAATCCAGACGGTTTCTGATATTCTACTTTAACTTTCGAATAGGTCAAACATTTACTCACATAAGTCGCGATGTGAGCTTTCATCTTCGGCCACCAATACATGATTTTGAGATCCTGATACATTTTATCCGAACTTGGATGAACAGAGTATTGAGACTTGTGCGCTTCGTCCATCACAAGATCTCTAAGGTTTCCAAACAACGGAATTCATATCCGCTCCATAAAATAGTAAATGCCATCTGATCTCTTCTCAAGTCGTTTCTCCATGCCCCGTAAATACTCAGCTTCATAGTTTTCTTCCTTCAATGCTTATGTCTGAGCCGAACGGATCTGATCAGGTAGGTTAGAATGAATGGTGAGCTGCAAGGCGCGAACACGTTTGGGTTTCGATTCCTTTCGACTGAGAGCACCCGCTACAACGTTAGCCTTACCCGGATGGTACTTGATTGCACAGTCATAGTCGTTTAAAAGTTCTACCTAGCGACCTTGTCCCATATTCAAATCCTTCTGATCGAAGATATGCTGAAGGCTTCTGTGATCGGTGTAGATGGTGCATTTGGTACCGTACAGATAGTGCCTCCAGATCTTCAATGCAAAAACCACGGCCCCTAACTCCAAGTCGTGAGTCGTGTAATTCTTCTCGTGAAACTTCAGTTGTCGAGAAGCATAAGCTATCACTTTGTCGCGTTGCATCAGCACGCAACCAAGACCCTGAATAGAAGCATCACAGTAGACCACAAAATCCTCGATACCTTCAGGTAGAGATAAGATCGGTGCACTGCAGTGTTTTTATATCAAAAGTTGGAAAGTATCCTCCTGCTTTGATCCTCAAGAACATACCACGCCTTTCTGTGTCAACGAGGTAAGAGGTTGAGCGATCTTCGAGAAATCCTTGATAAATCTTCGATAATACCCAGGGAGTCCAAGAAATTATCGCACCTCCGAAGGGTTCTTCGGTGCCGCCCAATTTCTAACAGCATCAGCCTTAGCAGGGTCCACGTGTATCCCTAATTCATTAACAATATGGCCGAGGAAGTGTACCTCTCGAATCCAGAAGTCACACTTTGAAAACTTCGCGTAGAGTTGCTCCTTCCTCAGGAGCTCCAAAATAAGACGTAAGTGACGTTCGTGGTCCTCCTTGCTCTTAGAGTAGATCAAGATGTCATCAATAAACATAATAAGAAAGTCGTCAAGGTACGGCTTGCATACACGATTCATAAGGTCCATGAAGACTGCTGGTGCGTTCGTCAATCCAAACAGCATAACTAAAAACTCATAATGTCCATACCGCGTTCGAAAAGCCGTTTTAGGAACATCCTCCTCTCGAACTCTCATCTGATGATAGCCCGACCTTAAATCGATCTTCGAGTAAAAACTTGACCCTTGCAACTGGTCAAACAAGTCGTCAATACGCGGTAAAGGGTAGCGGTTCTTGATTGTCACCTTGTTGAGTTCTCTATAATCTATACACATACGAAAAGTCCCATCTTTCTTCTTCACAAACAAAACTGGGGCTCCCCAAGGCGATGAACTGGGTCGGATAAAACCTCTATCCGACAGTTCTTGGAGTTGATTCGATAACTCTTGCAACTCTCCTGGTGCCAAACGATAAGGAGCACGGGCAATCGGAGTTGCTCCTGGCATAAGGTCAATCTGAAATTCCACCTGGCGATGCGGAGGTAAACCAGGTAATTCTTCAGGAAACACGTCAGAAAACTCACGAACTACTGGAAGATCCTTGATCATCCTTTCTTCAGGCTGAGGGTCGGAAACAAGTGCTAAAATAGCAGGATACCCCTTTTGCAGACACTTCTGAGCTTGCATAGCTGAGATGATACCAACCATCACACCACTACGATGACCCTGAACCGACAATGATTCCCCACTGGGGAGAGGGATACGCACGATTTTCTCTTTATAGAGAATTTCCGCTTGGTGCTTCGACAACCAATCCATGCCAACGACCACATCAAAACTTCCAAGAGTAACGGGGAGTAGGTCAATATCGAACACTTGACCCATGGGATCAAGTTTGCAACCAAAAAGGACATGAGAAGCTTCAATCGACTTACCATCAGCTAACTCTACTACATGCTTATTTACAAGGGGAGTGGGAGTCAACCCTAACTGATGACTGAACCCCAAAGACACATAACTCCAATTGGCACCTGATTCGAATAAAATAGAAGCAGAAAGAGCGTTCACAGAAAACGTACCGGTCACAACATTGCCATCATTGCGAGCTTCCCCAGCGCCAATAGTAAATACTCATCCACGTGCCCCGTTCCCACCATTATTCCCATTGTTGTTATTCCCAAGATTGTTGTTGTTGCCAGCATTCTGATTAAGCTGAGGGCAATCCCGCTTAAAATGACCCTCGTCACCACACTGAAAACAGCCCTTACGATTTCCCTGATTCTATTGAGGCTACTGCATCTCCTGTTGTTGCGGCTGCTGAGGCTGTTTTGGAAGCCAGACCCTACAATCTTTGGCCATATGATCCACTTTGTTGCACCTGTGACATACCCAGGTGCACGGCCCGCGATGGTGGAACATACACTTATTACACTTTGGTAGCTTTCCCGCGTAGGAACCCTGATTTGAGTTGTTGCCTTGATTCTGATTCACAGAAGATGACTGGCTAAAACTGCAGTTGGTACTGTTGTCAGGCCTTTTCT
>JARYGA010025272.1:0-20609 GCA_030545235.1 Helianthus tuberosus | reverse complement strand
GGAATGGGTCTTTCTCGACATCAAGAGATCTTACAACCATTGGGGTACTCAATGGATGTGATTTTTCCATATAAAACCTTCTAAGTAACTTTTCTATGTAGTTTTGTTGATGTACAAGGATTCCACCCTTGAGGTGTTCGATTTGTAACCCAAGACAAAATTTTGTCTTTCCAAGGTCTTTCATTTCAAATTCTCTTTTCAAGCATTCAACCGCCTTTTGGAGCTCACCTGGCGATCCGATTATATTCAAGTCATCAACGTATACAACAATTATAACATATTCAGATTCCGACCTTTTTATGAAGATACACAGGCATATTGAATCATTTTTGTAACCTTCTTTCAACAAATACTCACTAAGGCGATTATACCACATACGCCCAGATTGTTTTAGCCCATATAATGATTTGTTTAATTTAATTGAAAGATGTTCTCGAGAACTGGATGTACATGAGTTTGGTAATTTGAATCCTTCAGGGAGTTTCATGTAAATATCAGTATCAAGTGAGCCATAGAGGTAGGCTGTCACAACATCCATTAGACGCAGATCAATCCCTTCTTGTATTACCAGACTAACAAGATAACGAAAAGTTGTCGCATCCATCACCAGAGAATATGTCTCCTCATAATCAATCCCAGGTCTTTGCGAAAATCCTTGTGCTACTAATCTTGCCTTGTATCGTACGATTTCATTTTTCTCATTGCGTTTTCGCACAAAGACCCACTTATATCCGACAGGCTTTACACCTTTAGGTATAGGAACTACTTGTCCAAAAACTTCTCGTTTATTGAGGGAATCTAATTCTGCCTTAATTGCATCTTTCCAATTTGGCCAATCATTTCTTTGTTTACATTCCTCAACAGATTTTGGTTCTTGATCCTCATTATTTTCCATTACTTCTAGTGCTATGTTATATCAAAAACTGTCATCGACGTCGATTTCATTTCGGTTCAATACCTTTCTAGACATGATATAATTTATTGAGATCTCTTCGTTTTCAGGTACCTGAGGTTCTTCTGGAACCATCATGTCTAGTGTCTCTTCAGGAGACTCTTTTCTTGGCATTATCATTACCTCGACTGGACCATCTCCATTATTTGCTCCTTTTTTCTTTCGAGGATTTTTATCTTTAGAACCGATTGGTCTACCACGTTTGAGACGTGCATTAGACTCATTTCCAACATGTGATTGTCCTTCTGGGACACTTATTTTTACTGGAGCATTAGCAGCTGGTGTGTGTAACTTAGTCACTCTCTTTGGGTCAGTGAATGCGTCTGGTACTTGATTTGCTAATGTTTGTAAATGAATTATTCTTTGAACTTCTTATTCACACTCTTTAGTTCGAGGATCAAGATGAGATAGTGATAATTCATTCCAAATTATATTATTATTTTTCAGCTGCTTTTCGTCTCCCCCTAATGTTGGGAATGTTGTTTCATCAAAATGACTATCACCAAATCGAGCTGTAAATAAATCACCTGTTGATGGCTCTAAATACTTAATGATCGATGGTGATTCATACCCAACATATATTCCTAACCTCCTTTGAGGTCCCATCTTTGTGCGTTGTGGTGGAGCGATAGGAACATATATAGCACAACAAAAAATCCTTAGATGGGAAATATTTGGTTCCTGACCAAAAACCAACTTTAATGGGGAGGAAGTGTGATAACTCGTTGGCCTGATGCGAATTAGTGTTGCTGCATGTAAAATTGCATGCCCCCAGGCAGATGCTGGTAGTTTTGATTTCATAATCATTGGTCTTGCAACCATTTGAAGTCGCTTGATAAGCGATTCAGCAAGTCCATTTTGCGTATGTACATGAGGTACTGGATGCTCTACACTTATGCCAATAGACATGCAGTAATCATTGAAGGTTTGGGATGTAAATTCCCCAGCATTGTCCAACCGAATTTTCTTTATGGGATAATCAGGAAAATGTGTTCTTAACCTTATTAATTGAGCAAGTAGTCGTACAAATGCCATATTACGACTTGATAGTAAACTCACATGTGACCATCTAGTTGATGCATCAATTAAGACCATAAAGTATCTAAATGGTCCACTAGGAGGGTGTATAGGTCCACATATATCCCCATGTATTCTTTCTAAAAAACTCAAGGATTCTGTCCCTACCTTAACTGGTGATGGGCGAGTGATTAACTTCCCTTGTGAGCATGCAACACATGTAATATCCTTAGATTGAAGAATCTTCTGGTTCTTTAAAGAATGACCACATGAATTTTCTATAATTTTTCACATCATTATTGATCCGGGATGGCCTAACCGGTCATGCCAAATGATAAAATTTTCTCGATCCATAAACTTTTGGTTTATGATTGCATTTGATTCAACTGCACCAATTTTGGTACAATACAAAGCAGAGGCAAATGCGTGTAACTTCTCTAATATGTGTTTTTTTCCCGAAATAATATTTGTGATTTGAAGGTACTCATCATGTCCTTCACATGTAGTCTCAAGATGATATCCATTTAGACGAATATCTTTAAAGCTTATCAGATTTCTTTGAGACAGTGGGGAAAATAAGGCATTGTTAATTTTGAGCAAAGTTCCACTTTGTAGAACTACATATGCTTCTCCAAAGCCTTCAATTAACTTTGTTTTACCAGATATAGTACCAACGCTTGCTTCTTTCATTGTTAAACTAGAGAAATAATCCATTTTCTTTAGGATTGTATGTGTAGTAGCACTGTCTATTAGACATACATCTTCACCATTAATATGAAGTTTAGTAGAATACTCCATATGCTTCAAAACAAAATAAAGCTTCATAAATAAAGTATAATATGGTTCAAACATAACAATTTCATAAAGTGCCCCAAAAACAAAACAAAACATAACAAAATCCCAAACAAAATGTCTTAATAAAACATCAAGGAAATAGCATAATTTTAAATATAATCATTCATGCATAGGGAAAATTGCAAGCATCCAATTGGTTTGTATCAGCCATGATATCACCAGAATCCAAATTAGCTTGCTCGATAAGGAAATCATCATAATCCAGATTAGTTGCATTAGTATGGTCCTTTTCACCACTTGGGACATCAACATTTCCATCTTCATATGTGAAATTTGTCTCTATTCCTTTTTGTTTGTCTTTTATAGATTGTTGGTAAAGCTCTACTAAGTGTCTGGCTGTACGACATGTACCAGCCCAGTGGTTGTTACCATCACATTGATAGCATGCATTAGATGAGGTTCCACTTTTCTTTTTACCTCTTTCATCATTGGATTTCTTTTCATTATCATGCAACTTCTGGTGGGTTCTTCTATTTTTGAATTAAACACCATGATAATTCCCCCGACCATATGCACGTCCACGACCACGTCCATGACCACGACCACGACTATGACCATGACCATGCCCACGTTGATAGCCACGACCACGTCCGTGACTTCCACTTTGGTCATTATATGTTGCCACATTCACTTCTGGGAATGGGGTTGTACCAACCGGACGAGTTTCATGGTTTTTCATTAGTAGCTCATTATTTTGCTCAGCCACAAGCAAACATGATATTAAGTCACTGTATTTGGTGAAGCCCCTTTCACGATATTGTGGTTGCAAGACAATGTTTGAGGCGTGAAAGGTGGAGAATGTCTTTTCCAACATCTCCTTATCAGTAATATTTTCACCACATAAAATCAATTGTGACGTGATTCTAAACATTGCTAAGTTATACTCACTTATAGACTTAAAGTCTTGCATTCTTAAATTAATCCATTCATAACGAGCTCTTAGTAATATTACTGTTTTCTGATGGTCATACATTTCTTTTAAATTGGTCCATAGGAAGAGTGGATCTTTGATAGTGAGATATTCATTTTTCAATGACTCATGAATATGGTGGCGTAAGAAAATTATCACCTTTGCTTTATCTTGGGTACCTGTTTTTTTTCCTTCTTTAATTGTGTCCCCAAGGTTATTGGCATTTAGATGGATTTCAGCATCCAAAGCCCATGACAAATAATTTTTTCCAGTGATGTCTAAAGCCATAAACTCAAGCTTTGCAAGGTTCGACATGATTAACTATATTAAAGAAATACGCATAGATTAATGCATGTTATCCAAATTATAATCAAATAAAATTTAGTAACCATTATTGACTATAAAATAAAACAAGACTAACAAAATGATAATGTATTTAGGCATTACCAATATAAAGTTTGTTTACATATATTTGTATATGATATGTCCATGCATATATAGATATTAGGTTAGTTAATAGATGGAAGAGGCCAATAATTTGAAATACATATACTTTTTACTTCGTCAAAATTTGCCGCTAAACAGTGATATACTAATATTGCATTGTGATAACATAATAAACAATTGCCTATAGTTTATAGATTAATAAGCAAGTAAATATAATCTGGTAATTAATGAACATGTAACCAGTAATGAAATACTAAATTATACTACAAGTGAGTTTTATTTATTTATTTTTGTATGTTTTACCAACTTATAATAAATCCAAACAAATAAATATGTAAATTACAATACTTAATATAATTAGTTCTATAAGCCTAACAAAACTCATCGGATTATAATAAACTGTCATTTATCATATCTTAATTTTATCTCATAATAATTGGCATAAAAGGAATTTTAAAAGAGACAAGCAAGCCCAAGGGGTTAAAGTCCAATTTTATCAAATATATTGCCATTTAATAAAACTCTTAGAATTCATTAAAAACAAAACTTTTGATTGTGAAAGATGGAATAAAGTTCTATGGTTTGACATTAAAAGGAAACAGAAAACTGTTCTCACCTCCTTTTTTTTTAATTAAACACAAAAGGTATAATCAATAATATATATATCATAATGGACCTTTGAACAAAACAGTTTATGTGTTTTGTTTCTTGATTTAATCTGTCAGTAAGGTCCATCAACATACTGAAAGTATTATTAACTAGTTTAAATGACAAAATGAGTTTTATCATCAATTATAAAGATATGGAATATATTTTCCACTCAATATTTATAATGAAATATAATGAGATAATCACCATCCTTTCTGTTTATAAGAAACATGAATCAACATTCCTTTTTATTGTGAATTTGTATAAATATATTAGTAAACAATAATTACCACAATTGATACCACCAGAGCGACAACAGGAGGTTCTCGAAAGGTTGAGCCAGGTTGAGCGGGAGGTCCAAGAAAAGCGTAGGAACAACCGTGGATTTCTCAAGGGTTTGGCAAGCTTAATCAAAGGGAAGAGCAAAAAGGATCATTAAATCCTTTATTTGTTTATTTGTATTTTTTTTTTTATGTTTAAATCATGTCCCTGCGTGGACATCTGTTTCTGTAACCAGTCCCTGCGAGAACTTGTAGTTTCTATTTAGCCCCTGCGTGGGCATGTCTTTTATGTTTATCCCCTGCACGGGCAAGTTGTTTCTATTAAAAGTCTCGTTTATGGCAACCATGTACTCTTTAAAATTTTAGTGGCATGTTATCATTTAAACTTTATTTTTCATTATATGCATAAATGTAAAATGTATGAAATAAATAAATGAATAAAAATTCAAAATATGTCATTCCTTTTACAAGGTCTGCCTTTAAATATTAAATAAGAATCTTAAAGGGTATAACCTAGCCTGCATGTCGTTATAAGACCTGGCCATGATGGTAAAACCTGTTTAAAAAGAGATTCAAATCCTTGTTAACATCTGAAAACATGTTAACATTCCTGGCTAAAGTGATTCGTAAAATCACACGTGTCATCCTTACATTGGATTATTCAAAATCCTTCTTTATTATATAAACATCCATTTGCGATGTAATGCCTACTGGCCATAATCATTGTCATATAAGATAAAAGACAGCTGTAGTCAACGACTCCCTGTCAATAAAAGGTAATGATCTACGTTCAAGCCTTAATGCCTCGATTCTCTGAAATCATGGCTTAGAAACTGTCCTTGTAATTATTGTCATACAAGACAAAAGACAGTCGTAGCCTATAACTCCCTGTCAAGAAAGGTAATGAACTATGATTCAAACCTTAATACCTCGATCCTATAAGATCTTGGCCTATAAATTTAAATTGTCCATGTGACTTGGCCTTTTGTGCCATTATTATATTTAATTATAACTAAGGGTTATTAATGAAAAAAAATCCTGAATAAAATACTTAACAAATTAATCAATATGGTTCTTTAATACCATGGTTAATAGATTAATAAGATGACAAATCTATTATAAACTTCTAAGAAGTCATTGTCATCATTTTATGTAGCAATCAGACTACATGGCAGAGTCTGAAGAGATCAACAGTCATCCAAGGGAGAATCGTGATACTACTAGGATCAACGTAACTGGTGCGGAACTTCAAGCATTGATTGATAATGATGTTACCAAGGCCATAGATAGGCAGTTTAATGAGTCAAGTGCTACTCGAAGCAAGACCTCATATGTACCCCATTCTAAACCTAAGACTCACTCTGAGGCTCCTAGTAAGCCACCTTCTAAACATAATGGATCAAGGAGAGATGACGATCATCACTCCTCAAATCAGCATAGTGTTCCGTCGAAGAAGATTGAGCTCAAACGAGAACCACGTGGTAAGTCCTGTACATATAAGTATTTCGTCTCCTGCAAGCCTAGAGACTTCACTGGGGAGAAAGGAGCCGTCGATTGTATGACTTGGCTCGATGAAATGGACACTGTAGTTGATATCAGTGGTTGCGCTGATAGGGACGTTGTGAAGTATGTATCTCAGTCATTTAAGGGAGAAGCGCTAGCTTGGTGGAGGTCTCTGATCCAAGCTACTGGAAAAGTCCATTTGTATGGCATGTCGTGGGAGCAGTTCGTTACTCTCATCAAAGAAAATTACTGCCCTCAACATGAGGTTGAGAAGATCGAGACCGATTTCCTGACATTGGTTATGAAGAATTTGGACTGTCAGGCTTATCTTACGAGTTTTAATACTATGTCTCAATTGGTTCCTTACTTAGTGACGCCGGAACCGAAGCGGATAGCCCGTTTCATTGAGGGTTTAGCCCCGGAGATCAAAGCCAGTGTAAAAGCCTCTCGACCAACTACCTTTAGGTCTGTAGCTGATTTGTCATTATCTCTTACCCTAGATGCGGTCAGGCAGAGATCGCTTAGGCATTCTGATATTGAGAAGAGAAAGCGTGAGAATGATAACTCGCACCGTGCAAACAAGAAGCACAAAGGAAACTTTGACCACAAGAAGGGTTCAGGGTTTAGAAAGGATGATCAGCAGTCGGGTGAGAAGCCCAAATGCAAAATCTGTAAGAAGCGTCATTTGGGAAGGTGCAGATACGAATTAAAATCCCAATCACAACCAAGGGTTTGTGGGCTTTGCAAGTCAAGTGAGCACAAGACGATATAGTGTAAGAAGATAAAGGATGCAACGTGCTACAATTGCAATGAAAAGGGGCACATCAAGTCCAACTGCCCTAAGTTTGCCAAAAAGCCTGAAGAAGCCAAAAAGACCAATGCTAGGGTCTTTCGAATGGATGCACGAGAAGCCGTTCAGGATGATAATGTGATCACAGGTACCTTTCTCATCAATGATGTTTATGCAAGGGTATTATTTAATTCGGGTGCGGATAAGTCGTTTGTAGATGATAAGTTTTGTAAGTTGTTGAATTTACCTGTTAAAACCCTAAGCGTGAAATATGAAGTAGAGTTGGCCGATGGTACCTTAGAAACTGCCTCAACTGTGCTAGATGGATGTTTTATATCCATTAGGAACCACTCTTTTCCGTTATCCTTACTTCCTTTGAAATTAGCTGGTTTCGATATAGTAATAGGCATGGATTGGTTATCTCATAACCAAGCCCAGATTGTTTGTGACAAGAAGCAAGTGGTGATCAAGACTCCGTATGGTGAGCCACTTACCATACAAGGAAATACTCAGTATGGGTTGCCTAAGCAAGTGTCTGTGCTTAAGGGCATCAAGGTGTATGAAGAAGGATTGTGTCATTTATATGGCACGAGTGACTATTGATGAACCAAAGCCCAAAATTGAAGACATCCCTATCATTTCTGAATACCCTGATGTATTTCCTGAAGAACTACCTGGTTTACCCCCTAGATAGGCAAGTGGAGTTTAGAATCGACATTATACCTGGAGCAGCACCTGTTTCAAGAGCACCTTACCGGTTAGCCCCAACTGAGATGGAGTTGAGAACTCAGTTGGATGATTTGTTGGCAAAAGGATTTATTAGACCTAGCTCATCTCCCTGGGGAGCACCTATTATGTTTGTTAAGAAGAAAGATGGATCGATGCGTCTATGCATCAATTATCGTGAGCTAAACAAGGTTACAATCAAGAACAGATATCCATTGCCCAGGATCGACAATCTGTTCGATCAACTGCAAGGAGCAAGTTACTTCTCCAAGATCGATTTAAGATCAGGTTACCATCAGCTGAAAGTTAGAGATGAAGATGTGCACAAGACTGCATTTAGAACTCGCTATGGTCACTACGAGTTCTTGGTGATGCCTTTTGGGCTCACTAATGCACCAGCAGCATTCATGGACCTCATGAATCGCGTTTGCAAACCCTACTTGGACAAGCTTGTCATTGTCTTCATTGATGACATTCTTATTTATTCAAAGAATCAGGCTGACCATGAGAAGCACCTTCGGTGTATTCTTAAAGTTCTTCAGCAAGATAAGCTTTATGCTAAGTTCTCTAAATGCGAGTTTTGGCTTCGTGAAGTCCAATTCCTTGGACATATGGTTAGTAAGCGTGGTATCCAAATGGATCCCGCTAAGATTGAAGCTATCATGAATTGGCAGGAGCCGAAGACGCCCACAGAGATTCGCAGCTTCTTAGGTCTGGCAGGATATTACAGGCGTTTTATTGAAATTTTTTCAAGGATTGCAGCACCCCTAACTTCGTTGACTAGAAAGAATATTAAGTTTGATTGGGGTCCTAAGCAACAAGAATCCTTCGATATTCTTAAACAGAAGTTAAGCAATGCTCCTGTGTTGACATTGCCTGAAGGGATTGAAGAATTTGTGGTTTACTGTGACACATCGCACACTGGCATGGGATGTGTGCTAATGCAGAAAGGTAAAGTTATTGCATACGCTTCCCGACAAATAAAAATGCACGAGAAGAATTACACCACCCACGATTTGGAGTTGGGTGTTGTTGTGTTTGCACTGAAACTTTGGAGGCATTATTTATATGGTACCAAGTGTGTGATCTATTATGATCACAAGAGCCTTCAACATTTGTTTAATCAGAAGGATCTGAACATGAGGCAGCGATGATGGATGGAGACACTGAATGATTATGATTGTGAAATCAGATACCATCCAGGTAAGGCGAACGTGGTCGTCGATGCCTTAAGTAGGAAGGAAAGGGTTAAACCCATTAGAATCAATGCCAAGAGCATTGAATTGAAGAACAGCTTGAATGAAAGAGTGCTAGCCGCTCAGAAAGAAGTTGTATTAGAAGCCAACTACCCGAATGAGAAGTTGGGAGTAACTGCTGAATAGTTATCATATGGCAAGGATGGAATCCTAAGATTGAATGGACGAATATGGGTTCCGATCTATGGAGGACTTCGGGATGTTATCCTCCAAGAAGCCCACAGTTCTAAGTATTCTGTTCATCCTGGAAGTGACAAGATGTACCAGGATTTGAAGGCAAATTATTGGTGGATAGGCTTGAAGAAGTCTATAGCTACTTATGTAGCCAAATGTTTGACGTGCGCACAAGTTAAAGCTGAACACCAGAGGCCGTCAGGTCTGCTACAACAGCCTGAACTTCCCACCTGGAAGTGGGAAATGGTGACTATGGATTTTATCACCAAGTTGCCAAGGACGAAGAGAGGAAATGATACTATTTGGGTTATAGTGGATAGACTGACTAAGTCAGCCCACTTCTTACCTATTAAGGAAACACACAGCTCAGATAAGTTAGCTCAACTGTACGTGGATGAGATTGTATCTCTCCACGGAGTGCCAGTGTCTATCATCTCTGATAGGGATACAAGGTATACATCGCATTTATGTAAAAGCTTTCAGCAATCCCTAGGCACTCGATTAAATTTCAGCACTGCATATCATCCTTAGACAGATGGTCAAAGTGAACATACTATTCAGACACTCGAAGATATGCTACGAGCTTGTGTAATTGACCTGGGTGGAAGTTGGGATGATCATCTTCCATTAATCAAATTTTCATACAATAATAGTTATCATTCCAGTATACAAGCTGCACCTTTTGAAGCCTTGTATGGAAGAAAGTGCAGAACGCCCGTTTGTTGGGCAGAAGTTGGAGATGTCCAACTAACAGGACCTGATATAGTCCTGGAGACGACAGATAAGATTATACAGATACGTGATCATCTCAAAGCTGCCAGGGATAGGCAGAAAAGCTACGCAGATAAAAGGCGTAAACCTCTAAAGTTCGAGGTTGGTGACAAAGTGTTACTGAAGGTATCACCCTGGAAAGGGGTAATGCGATTTGGCAAGAAAGGCAAGTTAAGCCCAAGATATATAGGGCCATTCGAGATCATCGAATGTGTCGGAACAGTGGCTTATAAGTTAAATTTTCCTGAAGAGCTCAGTGGTATTCATAATGTATTCCACACCTGCAATCTGAAGAAATGTCTAGCTGATGAAACACTAGTCATACCCCATACGGATGTGCACATAGATGAGAGCTTGAAAGTTGTGGAAAAACATTTGTCGATCGAGGATCGACAGGTTAAGAAACTTCGAAAGAAGCATGTACCAATTGTAAAGGTTAAATAGGATCCCCGTAGAGGTCCCGAGTATACGTGGGAGGTAGAGTCAACAATGAAAGAGAAGTACCCTCATTTATTTCAGTAAATCTCGAGGTCGAGATTTCTTTTAAGGGGGTGAGGATGTAACACCTTGTAAAATCATGTCCAATATAGTATCGACACGTGTCATGGACTTTAAACGTGTAACAAATTGAATATGAGGGACTAAAGTTGACAAACGAAGAAAGTATATGTATACAAGGATACAAAGTGTCAACATTTGATAATTATGCCTTTTAACAACCCTACACGATGTTTATACCCTAAAAACGAATGTATCATGAAGCGTGTGAAACCGTTAGTGGAAGAAAGTGAAATTTTACAAGACGCGAGGGTTAAGCCTTGTAACGATTAATTATACTCCCAAGAATAAGTGGTAAAAATTTCACAAGGTTTCGATATCGTATGAGAAAGATACGCTAACTTTCGTAATTAAGGGGTTAAAAGCGTTAACGAGGAAAAACTTGTGTTTTCGGTTATCGTTTATCGAAACCGGACCTAATGATGATTGGTTATATCTCATGGATCATAGAAATATAAATTTCATGGGTTAAAAGTGCTTAAAATGGAAGAAATTACGCTTTAGAAGGTCCAGGGGGTGAAAATGTCAATTTTTGAAACTTCTTTGCTGGTCCCCTACACCCTGGCGCTGCGCCACCACCTGAGCACTCCTCCGTCGTGCGACGCGATGGACTGCCAACTCAGAAAAATGTGTTTGGACGTGGTAGCTTGCATGTTTGCTAAGTTCCGCGAGTTTGCCACCCTCTAGCTGCTTGAAACACGTCCCTAGACACTTGTTTTCATCTCTAGAGATGCCATAACACCTGGATCAATCTCCATGACCCTTCCTTGGCTATAAATAGATCCATTGTTGCAACTTGTGAACTTACATTTGAGCACTTCACTTGAAAACTTTCAAACACTTGTTCTGGAGATTACTGGAGCTCAAGACCACTTCCTAAGGATCATTAGTCGTGCATAGGACTTCAGTAAGTGTCCTTAACCTCTCTTAATTCAGTTTTAATTAGTTTAATGGCCCAAAGTCAAACCGTCATAATTAAGGTTTGACTTAGTGATTAATCACTAATGGTCCAGTCAATTCTCGAATTGAAAGTACCTATGAGTTGGTAATTATGTGGGTAATAAACCCTTAAAAGGGCACCCTCTGATTCTCACTCTAACTAGGTCAATTGTCGGGTCAAAATTAATTTTAAATAGTCAACGAAAGTAAATTTTCGCATAAACACATAATTTACAATATAGAAGCTATGAAACCTGTTTTATCACTCATATAACTTGGTAATCAATGTAAGAACATGTCTAAACATGTTCAACCCGACAATTTTCTGTTTAAACTCGGTTTGGAACCGAAAGTCGCAAAAGTAGACTTTTGCTTTGACTTTCAGTTCTGACCCAATGTAGCATATTTTAGAAATTCCTTAGAGCTCAATTAGGACTAGGTTATAGATTAGAGTAACCCTCTGAGGTTATACAACTTGGTTCATTAGTTATTCAATTCATGTACATGTTTCCGTTATATGCCTAAATGTTGACCATAATGCCCTTTTGACCTTAAAATGAGATTTTTGATAATGTGAGAGGACAAAAACTTTTATTACTGATTTATAAACATGTCCCTAAATTTTCACATCAGTTTGAGGTCTAGATTAAGAGTTATGCTCGATAGCGTAATTAGAAAGCTTTTTATTAATTAAACGGCGTAATTAGCATAAAGCCTATCTAAACCCAATTTTTTATACCAAACTTTTTACCTACTGATGTAAAATAATATTTTGGGATTTTTGAAGATTTTTATTTATTTTTAGGCTGAGCATAACATAGGGTTATAGCTTTGATTCGGTAATTGTCGGTTTTGCCCTTTTGGCCTATAAAATGAGTTTAACATAATATTTTGATACCAAACCCTTTGCTAATGATTTTATATAATAAATAAAATATTTTGAGTCTTCTAGAATAATAAAAATATCAGTGTTTCTTTAAAAACCCGGAAATCGCTTAAAACCGTCTTTTTACGCGTTTAAAACGCATAGTATGTATTAAAACCATTTTTCTCATATAAGACTTAATACCTACTGATGTTTTAAGCAAATTTTATATTTTAACAGCAAGCAAAAGTTTGAACTCAGACTTCAAATTTTGACCTTTAAAGCTTATGTGAAATTACCAAAATGCCCCTACGGTGCATAGTTTGGTTATAAAAGGTAAATTTCACATATATGCCATTACTGTTATGACTTATAAAAATAAGTATTTTTACTGAATATATCAGACCTGAAACTCATATTAGTATTTAAACTCTTTTATAACCTTTAAAATGACCAAAATACCCCTAAGGGGCATAATTTGAGTTTAAATCCATTTTGGGCATTATGGAAAGTATCTTACTGATATCACAACATATTTAAGGCATATTAACTTAGGAAACCTGTTCATGACTCATTTGGTTACCCGTTACGCATTATTCGCGTTCGGTGCGGTTTATGTAACTAGTTTGCATAAATTAGCCGAAACGGGTCAAACCTTATCGTTTTTATCTCAAAATCCAGAATGTGTTTAGTTTTCCCATATTATACAAGTATACAAACTTGTCGGGTCTAAACCACACACTAATCCGGTCATCGCTTAATCGTGCGTTTTGAACCGTATATCTTCCTTTAAAACTAACCGGTCTAAGTTAGGCTTAATAAAGACCCGTTAGGAATCTAATAGGTTATTAAAACCTTCGTTCCAGATTAGGAGCCCAGTAAAAGCTACTTGCACTCGCTGATTTGATATATACTTGCTCAGGTAAATACTTTTAACTTATTTTCCCTTATACGGGCTTGGGGTACGGTATATAAATAACGCTTGGTCGGGCATTGAATTGTTAATCATATGAAGTTTAATTTATTGAGATGACCCGTTTAAACTGTTTTGTTTGCTTAAAGCCTTTGGGGGGTTAATGACCATGTCCCGGATATCCTTGGCATCATTCATTGAAATGGCCACGACCTAAGCACGGGGTGTAGGAATACACCTGCCAGTGCATATATATATAAAAAGGTATAACCGACGGAAATGAGAATAACTCGCCGCAGGATTATATCATGTGGTGTGTCTATTAATCTTTAACCCGGTATTCAGCCCGGGCTACTGAACGTGTAACGAACATGTAATTCTTTTACAAGTTTATATATAAATAATTATCCCAAGTTATAAAAGATTATTTTGTGCCATGTGCATTCAAATCAATTTTCTTAAACATTTTCAAAATGAGTCGGTTAATTGTATTTACCAGTGTAAACTGACGTATTTTCCAAAAAGGTTAAGTGCAGGTACTAAACGGAATAGGCTGGCTACTCCTAGCTTCAGTAAAGAGTCTTGCAAGCTTAGAAGTTAAATCTGTTGAACAATAAACTTTTGAACTTTGATCCGCCTGTGGATCCTTACAACCGTTTTGTAATACACTTGATATTACTTTTTATTCGGTTTGTAATGATTTTATCTTTTGACTTCCGTTGTGTATTAAACTGTGATAATATAAATTGTCTATGATATCAACTATGTAGGATCGTTTTCACGACCAAACGAGTCGTTCAGAAGAGTTCTCAGACAGAATCAGAGGCGGAATTCATTGATTCAGTCTTTGTTCAGCTTGTATGACACTAGAATATCATTAATCTGTCTTGTTTATTGATTTATTAATAGTTTACAGGCCAGAGACACTTCGACAGCACTTCGGCGTCGGAAACAAGAAGCATTCAAACGAAATAACATCACAGGTATTTATAGGCAGTTGATTTCATACGAAATAGAGACATGCTATTTCGTGCGAAATACCCACTTGCTATTTCGTACGAAATAGCCTAATCTATTTCGTGCGAAATACCCTGTTCAACCTAAAAACCTGAAAGGCCCTATAATGGTGTAGGTTTATGCCTATCTTTATCAAACACAAATATGGGCTATTGGGCTTAGCCTTGTAGTGGGTTAGATAGTAATGGAATAAGCCATGTGGGCTAATTAGTGATTTGGGCTTGTTTGGTTAGTAATATTGTGCATGTGGGCCTGGCCCAGTCTGTAACTAGGTCACCCTATGTAACTATAAATAGGGTGAACCTAGGTTATTAGAAGGTTAGACATTTTTTAGAGGTTCTTCATTGTTTTCGAAATTCTTTGGGTGTACCAGACGGTTCTCTAGAAACCGTGTGCACTTTTGTTATTCAATTGATTGCGTTCTTGTTTTTAACACTTTTCTCAGTATTCCGCGCTTTGATTAGTGTTTGATATCCGATTGTGTAGTGATTCTGGACTTACAATTGGTATCAGAGCCTAAGAAGTCTTTCGTAGGCTCGGTTCGTTGGATATCATTCGAAGAACAAGAAAGTTTTTTTTCAGATTCGAAGAACACGAAGAACAGACTTGAAGATACGAAGAACAATTAAAATTATTGTATTTGATCCGTTTTGGGGAAAAGTCAAAGTGTTTGCTAATTTCTAGGAGCTCATTGGTGGAAAGATTTCAAAATTTTCAAATTTTGATTTGGTTCCTTGATTTACGAGATTGCAGTTGGTGATCTACTTCCAAAGATAGAAGTGTGCAACCATTTAAATAGAGATATCATCGTTCAAATTAAATCTTGTGCGATCCTACTGTGCAATTGCAACCACTCAACATCATTTTCATTCTTCAAATTAAAAGAAGTGTGGGACCAGAAACACTTGTGCGACTGCAACAAGTTCTTGTGCGATCCAATAAGTTGATCTTGTGCGACCAAACCATACTTGGCTTGTGCGATTGAAGTGACATCAACAGCAAACTTGTGCGACTGTGATTCTCCATCATCAATACTCATCAACTTCTCCATTCGAGTTCGTTCAACCATCAGCACACCGATACCAATTCCGCAAACCGACACTGTTCACCGTCTGATCATCATCAACCTTTGAACTCTCCGACGACCACCGTGCTAACACCGGACACCGTAATTATCGTCGACAACTGCGAGAATCATTCACGTCCACTTGGTCATCTCCTCCACCTCCACGTTGAACCATTAACCTGCAACACACCTTATTATCATCAACAGCACAACACCTCCTCAACGACTTCATCCATTCACGTCTCCAGTTACCATCTTCGTCTCCGTTGTCCATCAATCATCATCTTCATCTCTGTTCCGAACACTATCAATATTCATCTCTGTCACCTCTGTTTCCCAGTCATCTTCATCACCCACGGTCGCCGTCGACGATCAACATCATCTCCGGCATCCCTTCTCCATCTCCGACAACCGTAAAGACCACAGTCGTTCATCATCGTCGATAACTCTCTGTTGTTCATCAGCTAAGGTTGGCGGCTACGGTGTTGTGTTATACTTATTAGTGTTTGGCTTGTGTTATCGCAGAAAAGGAACGAAGAAGACGAAGGCGGCTGTGTTTTTAAGTTACTAGGGTTTTGGGTTCGGCTGTTTTAACGAAGAAGAAGGATGACGTTGTTTCAGTTTTTCGTTTTGTTTTAATTAATTGATAATTTAATATTAATAATAATAATAATAATCATTTGGTAAAAATTACCTAATCATTAGTAATAATATAATAAATAATAATAATAATTTCTTTTATTACTTTTTATATTATATTAAAAAAAACAAAAAGGTTTATTAAAATAAAAAAAGGGGTTTCGTTATTACTTGGTGATAAGTTTTGACAGGTTTGGACGTGCAGTACAGATTGTTGATTTGTGTGTGTGGCAACGGGTCTGAGTTAGCAAGTACACGTGTTCTCGCTTTGGGCTTGTGTTGTGGAAACAGTTAAAGGCGCACATTTTTTGGGGATCACACTTTCAGGGGATCAAATATTTGGGGGATCACATTTTCGGGGGATCACATTTTCGGGGGATCAAATCTTAAAAATGTCTTCTAAGAGAGAGGTGCTTGAGCAGGAATTTCAAGGATTCAAATACTCGTATGGTGAATCTATAGAAGCACTTACAGGCCGGTTTCCTGAACTGCTCTCTGAAATGGAGAAGGCTGAGATTGAGGTGTCTAATCGCACGGGCAACACAAAGCTTCTAGATGTTCTAAAAAGGATTCCAGATCAGGCAAACTGTAGTTGGTTTAGAAATGTTAATGAGATAATTGTGACAACCGACTGCTACTGTTACAAAATGAAGCCGGATGAGCTGATCTCACTCATCAAGTCATATAACAATGCTCACAAGCAGTCTACTCAAGATATTCAAATGAATGACTACACTCCTTCTGAGGCTGAGGTATGTGTAGATGATGTTTGTTGTACTGAAAAATGTAGAAAGAAAGTAAAAGGTTTTAAAGAACAGGCTCAATCGCTTTCTATGCAACTTCAATGTACCAAATCCAGTAGCTACGAAGTTAAAAAGAAACTGGATGGGTATAAGGAAGTGGTAGAGGCTCAAAAACGTGACATTCGACAGTTGCATAGTGATCTAAGCGAAGCAAAATGTCGATATCTCCACTTCAAGGAGCTATCTGAAAAGTTAACTGTTGAATTAAATGACTTAAAATCAACTTTTGAAAATACTGAATTTAATTTTAAAAAGTTTGATGTTTCAAGTGAAAAGGTCGAAAAGATGATAAATCAACAGTTAAAGTATAGCAAAAAGGAAGTGAGGAATAAGGGATTGGGATTTGTATGCATACCTCCACCATACAATCACAATTACACCTCTATTCCTATGACTGAGGAGGAGATAGCCGACTTGCCTGAAATGGAATATGGGAAGCCCGGGGATAGGAAGGCTGAGCCTGTTAAGCCAAAGAAAGTTAAAATCACAAGGCCAGATAAAACTGAAATTATTCTAGAAAAACAGGCATTTGATAAAACTTTCGTGAAACCTGCTGAAGTTTCAAAACACACCGAGACTCTAAGTTTTGAGAAAAATGCTGATGTTGATAAGCATTTTCAAGTGTTAGATAATACTGAATCAACATTTTCTCAAAATTCACATGAAGTACAACAACAAGAGAAAGAGTCAAAACAATCTTGTGAAAATAAACCTGTCACAAAAGAGCTTGAAGCAAAAGAACCTAGAGTTAATGTAGACAACATCGAGTTTGCCATGTTAAGAGGTTTGACTGAGTTTATAAAAGAATTCAATAGGAGCAAACAAGGTGAATCAGCTTCGTCATCTGACACATCTTGCGACACTTCTGAGACATTCCCTTATGAGAAATCAGAAATGGGCGAATCACCTAGTGTCAACAGTGCATCACCTAATGAAGCAGAGGCATCTCAATCTGAATCATTGGCTTCATCTGATTCAACCAGTGACTCCTATGAAAAGACTGACTGTGATAATTCAGAGTCAGTCACTTCAGTGGAATCAACAAATGAATCATCTGAAACTATTGATTCAAATTCGATTAAAGAAGAGTCAGAAACAACAACAGGAGCATCTGTTGAGTTGAATGGTAACGCAACCAAAGAAGCCCCTGCTGAATGTTCAAAAGAAAATAATTCTGATTCTTCAGAACCAAGTGTGTCACAAGATGCTGAGAACAATTCTGCAGCATCAAGTGACAATGTTTATGAGAAAATTAATGATACTAACCCTGTTGCTTCAAATGCAGACCAAGTAATAATTGAGGATTGGGTTGAGGAGGATGACATCGTTTGTCAAAAGGCTGACGATGTTTGTTTCAAAACATCAAATTTATCTGCTAATGCTCCTCCATATGTGAGAAAGGCTATTTCTGAACCAGCTTTGAGAGGCCCTTCAAACAAATATGTGCCTCCAAAGCCAACAGTTAGGAATGAAAATGCTAAATCCACTAAATGTGCTAACTGTTGTAAACATAAACAGATGAAACAGGGGAGAAAGACTGAACAAACTGCACACAAATCATCCAACAAGTGTTATAACTCATACTCAACATCAGTTGGATTGAATGGACCGGGATATGCTCCTTACGTAAAGAAGCAAACATGCTACAACTGCGGCATACCTGGTCACATTGCAAGGAATTGCACACATCGTCCCTATGTGCCATACTATGCACAGCATCAGAGAGTTACACCAAGGGACATATTTTATTCTAAGCCGATGAAGGTTGAAAAACCCAAGGCAATGATGAATAAGAGTCTCAAGGTTAAACCATCTGATGGGGACTGGAATGCTGCGAAAAATAAACAAAAACAAGCTTTGAAACCTAATCAAATTTTGAAAAACAAAAAGGTTGAAAAGCAGACTGTTTTGCCAAAGGCACCTAAGAAATTAGAGAAGCCTAAACGAGTTTGGAAGGCGAAACAAAATGCAGCAACATCACCAGTCCTTAAATCAAAAGGGGACATGTGTTTTCGAGAAGTATCTTATATTGATGCTTCAGGAATACCCAGGACCACTATGGCCTGGGTACCAATGTCTTACTAATCTCCTTACTTTTCAGGGACAACCAAGGAGGAGCTATTGACAATCCTTGGATGTTGATAGCGGTTGTTCCAGAGACATAACGGGTAACATTTCACTGTTGCAAAATGTATATTTCTTTACAGTTGATATGTTTTGTTTGAAGGAGATAATAGAAGTAGGTAAGACAAGATCAGCAAAAAGGTACAAATTTAAATTTCGTATTCTAATTTCAATATTGATTAGTCTTAAATCTTATGATAGAACGGTTATTCGAAAAACAACAAAAATATTTTCATTTTCTTTTGTGTTTCTCGTTGTAGATACGTTTTCGTTGTCAGGTAAATTTGCGCATAAGACTTATGCAAAAATTTAGGGGGATATCTTAGGATATATGTAAATAAAAAAAATGAGAAAATACAAAAACATTTAAAAAACAGAAAAATCAAAAATATTTTGTTGCATAAATGGGAAATGAAATAATTTCACTATGTGGATTAAGGCTGACTCATGTAAGACCAATATTGAAATGGTCTGACTCCAGAATGATGTGCTGGTAGGCTTTATCCTGATGGCTAGACTCTTTGACTGGTTCTGCGTAGAACACTAATATTATTCTATGACCTCAGGAAAGAACATCACTTGGAATTAGGACATGGCTATTTGAATACGTGTGTGACGTCCCGATACACACAATTTTGTTCTAGTTCTGAAATCTTTTCTGTCCAACTCCTGTATCTCCTCTGTTTTGCGTGAGCAAAGACCTGGAGGTGCTAGGCAACGTCAGCTTCTGCTGCATCCAGATACATGCTGACCTAGTTGTACGTTGTCGCGCTATAGATCTAATACACCCGAAAGAGGCCCTCTAGTGCCCAAAAGAAACCCGAAAAAAAAAACCTATATCAAACTGAGAAAACTCATTTGATCTGTATATTATATCCATCTCTGCAAATGATCTATTCTTTTCTCTTCTCAATCCAGTCCCAGTCAAGATTTCAGAATCCTAGAACGGGCTTGTGAAATATGTGGTAGGGAAACTGCATGTATGATAGCGTGTTCTGATTAAAAATTCCGGGATTTGATAGTGATTGAATTGAGTGTTCATATCAACTAAAATGAAAACATGATAAATCAGTAGCAGACCGTCATTTGAAAAAGGCCTAGGGAGATAAGTTTAAGTGGACAAATATACTGGCAATCGCTCGGATCACCCAAAGTAAATTAGTGTTGATAAGTGTAGTTTGGCTTGAAACACTATGATTTGATCCCATTGCAAATTGTAATTGTATATTAGTTTCTTTGTTTATTTGTGTTCTAGTTTAAATTGTTAGTTTTTATAAAATCAAAAATCCAAAAATAGAGTGCTTCTTTGTTTTATTAAAATTTTTTAACCGTTCTTGAAGATTTGATTGATCATC
>JARYGA010025271.1:0-34651 GCA_030545235.1 Helianthus tuberosus | reverse complement strand
GGTTTCAGTCCATTAGTTTAAAAATTGCGATTTCAGTCCATTAGTTTCATTTTCGTAACCATTTCAGTCCACTTTTCAAACGGCGTTTGTTTTATGCAGTTAATGGAAGCACGTGCTTGTCACAGTTTTATCAATTTGCTCCTGCAGAAACTGTCAGGGTTTGGATGAATAAGGGGTAGGTGATGTTTAATACAACTGGGTTTGTGAGAATTGGAATGGAAATGACCAAATTGCCCATCACGTGACAAGCACGTGCTTCCATTAACTGCATAAAACAAACGCCGTTTGAAGACTGAAATGGTTATGAAAATGAAACTAAATGACTGAAATCGCAATTTTTAAACTAATGGACTGAAACCGTTATTTTTGACAAACCTCAGGGACGAAAACAGTAATTAACTCATTTAAAAAAAACCGTGTTAATTCTAATTCATTTGTTTATTACCAATCCAATTTTCAATGTAATAACATTTGATATAATATTCATATTTTTGGGCTTTTCTAGTTGGGCTTTAATAGTCTGGGATTTTTTTATATACACGAGAAAGCTAAAGATGTAAAAATTCGGTTTGGGTCCGATGAACTAGTTTTCAACCCGGCCCGATCCCCAAAAACCCGGTTTGATCCCGAACCAGTCTAGTGGTTTGGCATAAGTTCATAACTTTTGTGTTGAGAACTAATTTCAACCCAAATCAATTTGGGCCGGATCCAAAAAAACGGTCTAGCGCTCTAAAGTACCAGTTTGAACCCGATCCATATTGGTTTCTGTGGGTTGGGTTTTTCAACCCTAAAATAAGTTGATAACCCGAACCAGTTTGCCCCATTAAAAAACCGATACGGTTTGGGGCCAAACTTGTTTTTGTACTCCAAACCGGTTTAAATGTATGTACAAGCCAATGGCTCTAGCCGAATTAGCTCGAGCTGATTTTACTTAAGATTTTATAAGCTAATTTTAAACGAATCACAAGCTCTTTGAACAACCCTAAGCAATGTATGAAACCATTTTGGTTGCATTTTCAGATCTCAAAGAACACATGGTACGCGACGTCCATATTCCGACGTTAATATGATCCAACACCATGATCGAGGATCCCACCGAGGCTCGTGTCTGCCTTCACTTTCCACACCAATTATCGGTAATGGTACATAGACTCGACTCAAGTGAGATGGTCTCCTCCTAAGTTACATGAACAAGTAGTTCACAACTAGCCTCATTACAGTTCAGCTCTACAGTCTACACAACCACATGATTACATGAACATACAACAAAATGTGACAAAGGTTACTAAACACAAACCGACTACGAATTCCCCACAATGCTAGCTCCGGTTCCTGTTGCGCCTCCGGTTCTCTTCAAGCTCTTTGACAACCAAATTGCGGTTTCTCTAGGAGACACCCTTTCGGGCCCAAACGGTTTCAACAAAACCGCCAACTCTTCTATCCGTTCTTGTTGCATAAGCTGTGCACTGAACTCCAACAAGCCTTCTAACGCCTCTGCTCGTTGTTGGTACGATGAGGTGTCAAACCTACACCTATGTCCCCTTAAATCCGATGACGTGTCATCGCTCCTGTTGTTTGTAGAATGAGCCCCACTCGCGCATGTTTGGTGGCTTTGGCTGGGGTTCACGGTCTTGACTGTACACATGTCGATTGTAATGGACCGGTCCGGGATGATGTTTGTGTTGGAAGAGGTAGCAGAAGAACATTGGGCAGATGTTGAAGAAGTTTTGCGGACTGGTATGATCACGGGTGATTGTGTGTACGTTAAGGGTAAATCGGTCATTTTGTCGATCCGCGGAGCGTTGACTGATACGTCTGGTGATTCGAACCCCAAATGTGGCTTCGTGGCACGTGTTGATAAGGGTAAAGATGTCCGACGAGCTGTTCGCGACGATATGCTGGTCGGAGTTTGCGATATCGGAAGCTGAAAACAGAACAGAAATTAACATAATGGTTAGGTGGTTTATAAGTGTAAAAACTGCTATTAAAAACATTAGAGTAAAATGCCATTTTCGTCCCTGAGATTTGGACTTTCGTCCAAACGTTTGTTTTTTCGCATCTGGATTCAAAATGTTTGAAATCTTGCCATTTTCATCCGGCTCATTAACTTCGTCCATTTTTCTCGGTTAAGTCAGGGGTATTTACGTCTTTAT
This sequence comes from Helianthus tuberosus, assembly GCA_030545235.1. Lineage (NCBI taxonomy): Eukaryota > Viridiplantae > Streptophyta > Magnoliopsida > Asterales > Asteraceae > Helianthus > Helianthus tuberosus. The sequence goes on along the minus strand of JARYGA010025271.1, from coordinate 32,498 downwards.
TGTTAACTTAAAGGGCAATTCGGTCTTTTTCAGAGGTATTTGGTCTTTTTACATAAAGCAAAAAAAGACCGAACTGCCTTTTAAGTTAGCCAAAACAACAAAAATACCCCTGACTTAACAAAGAAAAATGGATGGAGTTAACAAGGTTCAAACCTTTTGGACCAGATGCAAAAAAAAAAACAAATCTTTGGACGAAAGTCGCAAAACTGGCCAAACCTCATGGACTAAAATGACATTTACTCAAAAAACTAACATAATTTGGACGGTTAAGTCGGTTTCAACAGTTTCTGAACAACCAACCCATGATATTTATAAGTTTTAAACTCAAAACCGATATTATTTCGTTTACAAAAACTTACCACATCACGATCTGAACTCCGTCTTATCACATTTGGTGAAGCAATGTGTCTTCTGGGAGTGATAACAGAAGGTTTTACAGGAGTGACTCTTGGAGTTCTAACAGCATTTGCTGACCTGGCAGCTACTAACTTCTCTGTTTGTATATATTCTTCAACGCTGCCAATGGATAGCTTTCTTGTTGAAGTTTGAGAATACGAAGAATATTGATCGTGTTCGGATATACTAGGATTCAAACCCCTGTCACTGCTAAAAGATGGTCTTTTACCGTTGTGATAATGAACGGGTCTGGGCTCGGGCTCAATGAACGTGGTTTTCTTTTCGTAGTTGTAATCGGGCCACTGGGCTGGGAGCGTATGGCGTCTAGGCCTGTTGATGTTAAGATGGAGTTTAAGTACATATGGTTGTAGATGTGAATGTTTGAGCAAATCAGCAGCCTGCAGATTAGATTCCATATAAGATTGCTTCTATAATAAAAGAAAGAGTAAAATGTCATTTTCGTCCCTAAGGTTTGGCCAGTTTTGCGACTTTCATACAAAGATTTGTTTTTCCACATCTGGATCCAAAAGGTTTGAAATCTTACCATTTTCATCCGGCTCGTTAACTCCATCCATTTTTCTCCGTTAAGTCTGGGGTATTTCCGTCTTTTTTTAACTTAAAAGGGCAATTCAGTCTTTTTTAGGGGTATTCGGGTATTTACATAAAGTGAAAAAGACCGAATTGCCCTTTAAGTTAACAAAAAGACGAAAATACCCTTGACTTAACGGAGAAAAATAGATGGAGTTAACGAGCCGGATGAAATGGCAAGATTTCAAACATTTTATATCCAGATGCGAAAAAACAAACCTTTGAACGAAAATCGCAAAACTGGCTAAACCTCAGGGACGAAAATGACATTTTACTTTAAAAAGAAAAGGTAACAGATATACATACGCTAGGTCTCATTTCTGGGTTTTTCCGCAGCATACTCTTAATAAGTCCTCGGCTATAAACAGATGAGTAAAAGTAAGAGAAGTTAAATAAAAAAAGTGACAAAAGTGAAAAACTAAATTATATGGTAAAATGAGTAACTCACAATGTTCCAGAATACATGGTAGGGAGTGGAGACACAATGGATTTATTTATTTTGTTGATCAGAGACTGCATGTCCTGCTCAAAAATAAAGTTTTAGAGTCGATAATTAACCGCTTCACATACTGCTGTAAAAGCATAGTTAAGACATAATATTAAGTTCATGAAAAACGCATGAGTGACTTACGAAAGCTTTGAATGCAGACTTGAACGCGGCCATTTCATACATGCAGCATCCTGAACAAGTTATGTGTCAGAATTACATTAACATGCCCGAACGGGTGGTTAACAAAAACCTTAATTAACTGTTTTAGCCTTTTAAGAATTACCTAATGACCATATGTCTGATTTTGAACCATAAGGTATATCTGCAAGAAGTTCAGGGCACATATAACTAGGAGTTCCCACAACCTGAAAGTTAACCAGTTAAATAAGAGATAATAGATCATTATTTAAAGAGTAAAATGCCATTTTCGTTCCTGAAGTTTGGCCAGTTTTGCAACTTTTATCCAAAGGTTTGTTTTTCCGCATCTAAATAGAAAAGGTTTGAAATCTTGCCATTTTCATCCGGCTCGTTAACTCCATCCATTTTTTCTCCGTTAAGTCAGGGGTATTTCCATCTTTTTAGTTAACTTAAAGGGCAATTCGGTCTTCTTCACTTTATGTAAAAAGACTGAATTGCCTTTTAAGTTAACAAAAAAGACGGAAATACCCTTGACTTAACGGAGAAAAATGGACGGAGTTAACGAGTCGGATGAAAATGGCAAGATTTCAAACCTTTTGGATCCAGATGTGGAAAAACAAACCTTTGGACGAAAGTCGCAAAACTGGCCAAACCTAAGCGACGGAAATGACATTTTACTCTTATTTAAAACTTAAACCCGTAAAGGCTAGAAAAAATTACCGAGGATGCAAGATCATCAGAAGTTAACATTTTTGCAAGACCGAAATCACCTAAAGAGGAGAAAAGCAGCCCAGGTTAATATGAGGCTATACGATGCTTGTGTTTTGATTTCAAGATATTAGACAGCAATTATTACCAATTCGGATATCTTGATCTCTTGTTAGGAAGATATTTTTACACTGAAAGATATGCATCAATGATCAAACACGAGTTGTATCATTGCAGACTAATATATTGTGAAAATATGACTAACCTTGACATCACGGTGAATAATATGATTGACGTGCAAATAATCAAGTGCCACCAACAGTTCAACGAGCCATTTGCAAAGTTTCTGAAAAAAGAAATTGCAAATAAAGGTCAGTCAGTGTTGTGAAGCTAATATAGAAAATGAACATAAATGGAACTAAAGTACTAACCTCTTCTGAAAAATGAACACCGTTGGCTTTTTTTATTGCTTCCGCCCTATACGAAAACAAAATGATTACTTATATAACAGCTTGACGCAAGAACGGTCATATAAGGGTGAAACTGCTGAAAAATATAACTTACATATCTCCTCCTTCACAGTACGCTATAACAATGCATACATAGCAACCCTGAGAGAAAAAAAAAAATTATTATAAATTTAACATACATTAGACAACATAAATCAAGTGAAGCACAATACTAAATTTAGCACAAACCTTTTCGACCCATGAATCTTTGTACTCCACTATAAAAGGGTTTTGTACCGTAGAAATAAGTTCCATCTGCATAATACATAATCATTTCAGTTTAGCGGACTCAATAATGTTAATTTTAATACATCATGTACGTTAGATATATCTCGAAATTAATAAAACCTCCAAGAGAGCAGATCGGCGGGTCCTATCAGTCTGGCGAGCAAGTCGAATCTTCTTCAAAACATACCTGAAATGGCGAAAATATCAAATAGCCGATAAACAACTATACAATTTGCAAACCAATAACTATGAAACCAACATAATTAAATTTAAAAAAAAAAAAAAAAACTTCACCTTTTGTTTTCATGTTTATGCCTCACAAGTAAAGCAGAAGCAAAGGACCCTTTACCAATTTGTTCCAGTATTTCATAATTCTCCATGATGATCTCAACTCTTCAACACTTTCCAGTACACTTTCTTATGATCAAACTCAGCTAACATACACAAAAAAAAAACATCAAAATCTCAAAACCCTTGCATTAACAGCAGCAGCCCAAAAGAGCAAATTAAAAACTTGTAAGCAACTAATGACACAAGAAGCTTGTGTGACACAAACTTCATATATGACTCATTGATGACATAATACTTGCAAAAACTAGAAAAAGACATTACAAGAATTGGGTTGGCCGGAAGTTATTAATTCACTTAAATAACAATAATTTGTGCACCAGATTTATACCAAACCATAAACATCAACTCATTTACTCAAATCAATTTAAGTTGATGTCTGCATCAGGTCTCACAAAATCATTGACCCTACAAAACAATAATATATTCCATATTCCATATCTAATTAATATTATAACAATTAATTACTAAAATATAATATGCAACCACTAACATCCTTTCTCTACAGACAAAAGACATCAAAGTATAAACTATAAAGTAGGGTCACAATAAAATGATTATTTTCGGAAAACCATACTTTAATCCTGCCAAAAGGAGAAACTAGTAGAAATTTCACTAATAATTCACTCCAAAAAGTCAAACAAAAAACAGAATAATAACCAAATCAGGAAAGAAATCGATACAGTAACAAAAAGTACAGATACCAAAAACGTTTAAAAATATAAACCGAATACCGTAACGATTATAACGCTACTGTACCGGTAGTGTGAAAATACCAAAAAATTCTGAAAACGAAAATCCTAAAAATGAATACCGGTACTGTTTTTGTTAGATCGGTATTGGTTTGGTAATGGGCTATGCAGTTAATGCGGTAAAATATCGGATATCGATCAAGGACTGATATTTGAGATATAGGTTATCTCGGTGAGATATCGGTAATTTTAATATAATGAAGAATTTATATATATAGCAATTTAACACTAATAATTCAATGATATGTCGGTGATACGCTAGGAGTTGGCTACCAAGTCCAAATTTCCTAAAAAGTGTAAAAGGTTATAGAACACCGTAATGTCAACCAAAACCCACAAATAACATAATAAAGATTACTAAAATATCATATACGTCGGTTTTGTGTTTTGCTTTGGATGATAAGGCTCTGATTATGAAATATTAAACATTATTGTGTTTTATGTTGATTAGCTTGTTGTGTTTTATATTCATAGTTTTACGATGGTGTGTTTGAAGTTTTTATGGACTATTAGGGTTTGAGTATGGTGTTTTGGTAATATTCACTCTGTTATTTGTGTGTTTTATGTCTGAAATTATAGTGTTTTATGACATTTTACACTTTTTAAGAAATTTGGACTTTGTAGCCGAACCCCACCCATCGGTGATATATCGGTTATATCGTCAAATATCGCCGATATTATCGATACTGATATTTGACACCGATATTTTACTAGGGGACCGATATATCACCGATATCAACTACATAGGGTATCAGTAGTGTAAAAATACCGAAACTAACTAGTACCTAAACCGAAAACCCTAAAATCGATACCTGCTTTCGTTAGGCCGGTATCACTTAGGTACCGGCAATGTAAAAATATCGAAAAATACCGAAACCAACTAATACCGAAACAGAAACCCTAAAAATGAATACCGGTACCGATTTTGTTCAATCGTTATAGGTTCAGTAAGGTAGCTGTAAGTAATCAATTGATTTACAACAAGTTAGGTATGAAAATTGAAAAATAACCGTGAAACAAAAATAAAAAAAAAACCTAAATCACAATAATTACATGAATATCACAACAACGATAACGATAACATTGACGGAGCAAACGGAAACATAACAAAAACCTAAAGCATGATTACATGAAAACAGTATAAATTTCACTAATAATAATCTCCAAAAAGTCAAACAAAAAATCAATTAACAACAAATTAGGTATGAAAATTAACCGTAGAAACAAAAAAAAAATCATAATTACATGATAAATCACAACAACAATATCGATAACGATAACGATAACGATAACAGAGCAAACGGAAACGGAAACAGAATAAGAGTAATCAATTAACAACAAGTTATGTACGAAAATTAACCTAAAGCATGAGTACATGAAAACAGTAGTAATTAACGAATAAGGATATAAGAATTCAGTAACGGTGAAGGAGAAAATGAGATTAGATATAGTTTAGTACCTGAAACTGAAGGAGATGATCATTATTATTCATTAATTCATTATTATCGTCAGTTGTTGAATCGGATGAATGTAACGGTGGATTTAACGGATCAGTTGTTGGAAGAGGTGTGTGAGGATGAAGTGTTTAGGAGGAGTATTACGGTGAAGGTCGCCGGAGTTGTTGCCGGAGATGTTGCAGAGATGAATAAGAAGCGGCAAAAGAATTGGAAATAAAGGAAAAGGTGAAAATGGGAGATTTGAAAGTTGAAAACGTGCATTAGATATTTTTTTTATTATTTTTGGGCGTGTATTTTTCCCAAATATTTATTGAAGTCAAATGTCTCATTATTGTTTGTCGTTGAGGGGTTGTTTGTGTTTGGATTTCCAAATCATCTACCATGTATATATTTTTTAACTACCAACTAAATCACCGGATAAACATTCTGGGATACACTCAATTGAGCAAATACATCCCCTCCTTTATAACGGTCAGAGTTGGATGCATACCCGAGCCACCAAGCCACCAGTTCTGGGGAAAACCCGCCGCTCGAATATAGCAACCCTCCCGAATATTTTTCTAACACCCTGATATATTTTAAAATACCCTATAAATAGCATGCATCGGCCTTCAACACAATTCGTTCATTTCTTTCTTTCTAAACGTAAAACTCTCACGGTAGGCATAATATTCGAGTATAATACCCCCTAATTAGCGAGGTTCTGCTCCGTTGTAAGTATTATAACCCCAGTTTCGTATTAGATACGCTGCCCGATTGATCCAGGGTTCCGTGACAACTGTCGTGGTTCTGCCCGACGTAGTTGTTGGAATACCGTCTCGGGGAGGGTACCATTAATATAATTAAAGGGTTATTATACTAACATATGTACATTTGTGTGAATTATAGCTTAATACCAGGAAACCCTAGAAGAAGTCTAAAACAACAATGTGAGTTTATCCGCTTTTTGTTAACCTTTTTGTAAACTATTTTACAAAACCTTAAATGCTTAACAATGTGATTAAGCAGTGATTGAGTCTTTGTAGTTCTTCAATTACTGCCGGTATGTTGGGGTTTTGTATACAAAATGTGGAACACGTTACCATTGGACGACGAGTTAGCCAATGTGTAATATGACCCACCAGTCAGGATTGACAGTACTGAATGAGTAATTGTGTAGAAATAAACAATGTGATCGCTCTCAATACTATGTTAATTGATAAAATGTTTCTTGATTAAACTGGGATTCACTCACCAGTATTTTCCACTGACAAATGTTTTTAAAACGCGTTTCAGGTAACACAATGTGACAGCCAATTAGTAAAAAGCCAGCTGGAGAGCACTGACGGCTTGGAAAAATGTGGCTATAAAAGTTACCTAAAAGACGATGTTTTAAATTCAATAAAATAGGGTTTATCCCTATAAATATATTGTAATAAGAAACTTGGGTTTTACCCATGTGGTTATTAATATAAAATATGGTGGTTTTACTCTGATAAACATTTCCTAACTACGGTCCTGATGTAATTTCCGCTGCCAAATTAATAAATTAATTAGCTGATACCACCACAAACGAATGTTCGCGAACGCCCGTTCCCGGGACAGATAAGGGGGCGGGGGTTGCGACAGAAGGTGGTATCAGAGCTTAGCCACTGATTCAGCCACAGAAGTGTTCTGCTGACATCAATATATTATTTAAATTGTTAGGAAATAAATTTTGAAAATACGTGAATATCTGTATTTTATTGTTATGTGTTAATTGACTATTTGTTAGTTTACAGTATGAGTGATCAAGGACCCTCAGACGTGTATCGTCAGTTGTCCGGTTCACCTAGGAGTGAAGGTACTTCTTCCCAGCCTACCCTCTCTGGGTATTCTGCTGATCAGGAAGAAGGGATATTTGCCTTTAAAGCTCAGTCGGATGAGCCATTCCCTCAGAAAAGAGAGGATGGTTTAGTAAGGGAGCCTTTGAGTGTAGAAAAAGAATGCGAAAGTTGCAACAGCAAAGAGTCCTAGCAGCCGCTAAGCGAGAGTCAGATGCCCATACACAGGATATGCTTAATAGAAGCTTAGCAAATTTCCATATCCTAGCAACAACTGCTGCCGACCCAACTCTGGAACAACTAGTAGCCCCACAACCCTTACCTTTAATTCCCACTCAGCCGATGGAGGTAGAAATGCATGATTTTAACCCTGAGGAGATACCTAGGATACCAGCCCCTAATCCTTTAGATCCAAATTATGATCCATGGTTTGATGATCTTAGGGATTATGTGCCACGCTACCATCTAAATGACGAAACCTTGCCAAACATAACAGCGTATCCAGGTCTGGACCCTCTAGATCCCTATTATGACAACGATGAATACATTAGGGAAATTTTAGAGAATCCGTATCCTCAGGAGAATCTCAGGCCACAGTATCCAGATCCAGTACCAGTCCCTGCACCCCCCAATGAGTGCAGAGAACTTGCAAGAACTCCGAATTTTCGAAGAAGAAATCATAGAAAGTAGTGAGAGGATGAGGTATGTAGGAGAACAACTCGTCTGGAAATACGACGAGCGTCAGATGGATTTCGGGGGAAACCCATATCCCTGAAAGATGATAGGTGAAGTTGGTAATAATAATAATATAATAATAATATAATATGCTTGTATGAACAAAAATCTAAATATATAATAATAATAATAATAATAATGTATTGTAGTATAGACCACTTTGTGGTTAATGATGCATAGTAGTGTTGTGATTTCCTGTTTTAGTGTGTATTTGAAGCATACTATATAAAAAAAAAGAGTAAAGTCGCAATGTACGACGTTTTTGGACCAATATGTGTGTTATGTGGATTGTTACTTAAACTATTAATTATTCTGTGATATTAATAATTGGCAAATGTTTAAATTCAGATGGCCGACGAAGTAAATCCGGGAAATCTGAATAATGATAACCAGAGTAACAATAACTCGGGTAATGAAAATCCAAACAACAATGGAAACCAAGTGGAGAACAGTGCCATTCAACACATAGTAGCACAAGGAATAATAGATGCGATGCCATATATTATTCAAACAGTTAGGGAAGCAGAAAATAAAAGTAAACATGATAGCAAGCGACCTTCCGAACCTGAAAACAACATGAACAATGGACCTGTACTTCAAATGCCCATTCCCAAAAGGAGAAGAACCGTGTCTTACGGTTGTTCTTATAAAGAATTCTGGTCTTGTAAACCAATGGAATTCTCGGGCAACGAAGGGGCCATTGCAACCCTACGCTGGATAGAAAACACTGAGACAGTCTTAAGAATAAACAAGTGCGCAGAAGAAGATAAGATAATGTTTGCTTCCAATTTGTTTAAGAATTCAGCACTAGAATTGTAACGCCCCGTATTCCCGCATTTATAGATATTTAGGAAATACGTGTTCGCTTTTTATTTATTTATTTAGTATTATTATTATTATTATTTTATCTAAACTTTAGTTTACGACATTACGGAGCGTTTGGGTTGCAAAAACGGGTCTCGTAGGATCTTACGGGCCGTTCTAATTATGGAGAGCGGGCTTGTGGGCCTTGGGCCCAAGCCCAACGCCCACTAACTAAATAAACCCTATGTATATGAGACTAATAACCCTAATTACCCTTTCATTTTTATCAGCCGCACAAGATATTGTTACCTCCTGTTCCTTCTTTGTCTGCTAACTCAAGAACCCACAAAACACAAATACCCTCTTCCTTGCAAACTCTTCATACACAAACAAAAACACTAACTCAGTCAAACACCTTCGTTACCCTTCTCTCTCACGATTTTCAGGTGCAGACAACACAACACACCCTTACAATCCTTCTTCTTCAAACTGTAGAATCACAATACACTCACCTGTTACCCTCTCCAATTGAAACGACGGCCACCACTGTCTGGTGGCGGCGTGCGGTGGCGTGCGGCGGCGACGACAAAGGAGAACGAGATAGCGAGAAATAGCGAGATGAGAAGGAGATCGAGAACAACAGCGACGACGATGACGGCGGCTCCGACATCGTCTACGGCGGCGCGGTTCAGGTCGGCTGGTTCGGCTCGGCTTTCAAACGATTCGGGTATTTCCGGTGCGGTTCAGGTTATATTCTAGCTTCAAACTTAATCTCAATTTTGATTTGGTGGTTTCGGCTCTCGTATCAGCTCAGACGCGGATTCCGGTACGTGGTTCCGGGTTTCTGTTCACTCGGGTGAAGTCAGGCGAGCTCCGGGTGGGGGTCGGGCCGAGTCTGGTTCGTGTTTCGACATCAGTTTGGTTCGGGTCTTGGCTCAGCTTAGTTCCGATTCAGTTTTGGTTTTCGGTTTGTTTCGACTCACGCGGCTCGGTTCAGATCCGGTTCAGTCGAGTTCAATCGGTAATCCCTCATTTCTTTTATTTCAATTAGTTACTACTATTTTCTTTAAATTCGAGGAAGGGTGGTTTGATTCTTATTTCGGTTCAGCAGGTTCGGTTCGATGTCCCGGTCAAACGGTCAACTATCGTGACAAACCTGGTCAAACTTGGTCAACTGAGGTCTCGGTGCACTCGGTAGTTTAACGACGTAAATATTCCAATTATATTGTTTTATATATCTCGTTATCACAAAACCGCTTTATATATATATATATATATATATATATATTGTTATAAAAAATACATAGAAACATATATAATTATATGTTGTTTTGTCATTGTTGAATTTTGAAATTTATATCGACGCTTTGGTTGTCGGGATCGTCCAAAAACAGAGGAAACTCTGCCCGTTTTTTGTAAAATTCCGTAAAACAAAACGTGTAAATTTTATAAAACGAAACCTATCAAGTTTGACTAATTTTTATAAAATAGATATAAATGTATAATTATTTTTATTTTTGGACAATATTTCAACAATACTTTTGAAAGAATTAAATTTAAAATATTACTTAAACTATATAAAATATATATATGTATATATATATATATATCAACTAGTTATACGCTAAATTCCAATTCAAATCCTTCGTCGTGACTCCGATTACTCATACACCTTCGCTTACCCATATAGGGTGACATCGGTGTTCCATCCTCCTAATCTCTTACGCTCATCAACACTTGGATAATCGGAAGACTTAGCAATTTTGTGAGTATACTTGAACCCCTTTTTCGTTTACCACTTTTTGGGGTGTAACATGTTGTTTATAAACTTACACACAAACTTTATCATAATACATAAACATTCCTATTACACGCATGCTTATTTGATTACTTGATACTTTAAACTTGGGTTGAGGACATTATGTGTTAGACTTATCATTAACTTCGTACGAGCCAAACCATGACATATGTAGCGCTATAGGATTAACGACCCGCCCGTAGACTTGTGGTTATGTCATGAGCATATTTCGTTTCATTATTGGTTTGATATATTTGACACATGCCAATTTTATTGTTTATCTTGTATCAAGAGCTTGCCACATGGAATTGTTTAAACTTATCTTTTGATACGTATGTACCAAACTTGTATACTCGCCTTTGCTTTTGCATTGAACTTTATTTTAAACATGTTACAAGTTGAGGATGATGATGCTATGAAATGAAGTAGCGTTGATGCCTAGATACACATATAGACGTTTAGGTTTAATTGTTGTATAAATTTTGATTATGTTGTATTGTATTTCCCTTGAACTTGATGTTATTTGATTTCCTTGTAATGCTGACAAATGTATTATGAAATGAAATTGGTTTATTAAATATTGTCACAAATAGCGTTATGATGTCTCTAGCAATCTTCACACTTCGTCTCATCCCGATGTTTCCGCCATTGGTTGGGGTGTGACAGATTGGTATCAGAGCCATAACTATAGGGAATTAGGAAAGGTAGGAATGCTTTTACCTAGTCTATAGTTTTAGAGCCTTATTCGTATGTTTTGCTTGAACTACTACGTGATACTTATTTGTTTCTTATTTATGCTCTTTTAAACATGTATATCACTGGTGGGTAATATTCGACATGTTATTCTTATGCATTAATGCTTGTCTTATTATGTGTTAATACTTGTTTCGTTGTTCGATTCTTCACGTGTTATTCTTGACCTATTTCTCTATGTGTTAATACTTGATTTATCATTTCATTATTTATGTACCATTCTTGATATGCCTTCTTACGTGTTTTTACTTGTTTGCGTATTCCTTTGACATACACTTCCCTCATGCATTTTACTCGATATTTCTAAATCCGAAAACACTCATAATACACAAACGAGACGACTTCACCAAAATAGGCGTGAAACCCACAATTTGGTGAATGACTCTAAATCCCTCTACTTTTCTTTTTACACGAAATTCACCATCAATTTAGGAGTGAAATCCTCACCTTGATGGAGAAATTCAAATTTCAAATTCTAGTGGACCCTCGTCAAAGTGTCGAGATTAACTTTTGACCCGACGAGTACCAACCACACTTAGGATACTAAATCGCCAAGTTAGGGGTGAAACCCGTACCTTGTCGACTAGTTCCACTCCTTGAATTTTTCATAAATCCCGCCACGTCTCGAAATTTCAATTGATTTGGGACATGTAGTAACCGGAAGGGTAAATACCGTTAACCGACTTATCGGCGAGAGTATTCCACCTATTAGGCCAAAACATGTTTCTCAATTTCAAAAGATCTTTCGACCACTTTGGTTAGTCAATGTTCCGTTTGGAACCATCCAAGTTTTATTCGAGCTTACGCTTTATTATTTTCGATCTTTTGTCAATTTTGAACAATTTTTCGAGATTTCATTTTTGCGCACACATCATACTCTTACTTTTCATACGGTTATACATTATTAGCATGCATGATTTCGCGTAATTTTGATTACACTTTTGTAACGAGCAGAGACATATCATCGAGATAGGAGTGATTTCCTTACCTTGACGATTAACTCTGCCTCTTTTCTCATCTTACAACGACCTCACCAACGGGTTTGGGGTGATTCCCTTACCTAGGTGATCGTTGCCAATGCTTCCTTTTAAAAGACTATATTATGTAAATACGATCATGTTTATATCTAAATCATTTATCATTAGTCAAGTCCCTAATTATTTCAAAATGCATTGTGATATAAACGAATTTCCTATCCTACAATCTATTTTCATATAGCTCACACCCCCAAAATTCTTAACTTATGCCCTAAACACTTACTCCTCAAATTTTCAAATTTCACGAAATGCTACTTATCAACCTAGTCGGCCTAATAAATTCACTGCCCACGAAATTTTGTATTCAACGTAACTATTGAAATGAGCACATTGCATATCATTAAACTAGAGATTTTATACTTTCAATAGGGAATCAAGCCAACTTTTTTCGCACACGCCTATAAAGTATTACAAATATTACACAACATTAACTAAACTTTCTATCAAAAGCAATAAAACATTTTATTAAAAGACGTTTTTTCAGCAAACACTAAGTCCACATACCAAATTCCTTTTTCTAAGGATCAACTTTTCACAAGAAGCTGTAAGTTTCAAAATTTTCTAACACAAAGTTACTTAAAAAGATGCAAACTTATTACTCTCTAGAACTTTTTCAAAACCTCACTCGATACGTCAATTAAATTCAAAACACGTGGGCAAGGAAACTTCATAAGAACCGACAAATTTTCAACTTATGTAAACTCTTTTAAAACCGCAGTAGCATTTCCATTCCTTTACAAAGTACTTTCCACATAACCAATAGACGTTTTATACTCCCTTTACATTCACAAACTAGAGTCTATATTTCGTGACGATCCAATCTATTTTAACTTCACGTTTTGCGCAAACAACTATATATGCAATCATTTTACACGTGTTAGTCAATATCTCACAACAATCTCACGCGTGTCACTCATTCCCATTTCTTTCATATTCAAAACTTTTAATCGTTACGCGCATAAACTCGTGTAGTTCGATTTATACTATAAACAAAATCATTATTTCCTACATCCATACTTATACATTTTATGTCTTCACTAATGTTCACACTTACGCATTTATGTTATACTCATGATTCAAAATTCATACGTTTTACGTTATACATACACACCCACAATTATACATTTGCGATGTACTTACATTCATGTTTATATTACATTCGTATTCATATTCATGTTCATACATTTTATGTTCTCATTTACACATGTACAACTTGTTTACACTTATATTCATACACATACACATATATTTTATTCATACTTAAACCTTCATGTTTTACACCTATATTCACGTTCATATCTATGCACATACATCTTATGTTCACACTTATACTCGTATTCATACTCATACGCTTTGTGTTTATACTTATACTCATGTTTGTCTTCACATTTATACTCATTTTTCATACACGTTATGCTTATACTTGTAATCATACTCTTGTCATGCGATTGGTGTTTATGCTCACATGCATATTCATGTTTAAACTTATACCATGATCATGCTTTTCGTTTTACTCAAAATTTATACACACGCGCCTGTACGCGAGCGAAACCCGAGGGATTCGCTTACGTTGGTCTTATACTATTTGGAACGCAAACATGCTTACATGCTACATTTCTTTACACACGCAATCTTATTTTCAAAATTTATGTATACCTTGATTCATACGCAACTAGTACAAGCTATGCGAATCATGCGACGATTGGTATAATCGAGGGTGCACACGGGATTATAGTAATGGACGTATGAGAACCATAGAGTGTGCTACTGCGTATGGTAAGACACGGAACGTAACATGACACCGAATACGAAACGGACGTAATGTGGTCAAAACATGGTGGATACGCCTTTGGTACTTTCTATATATAAGTGTTTTCACCGTGTTACCAAACTTCGTGAAACGTGCCATGAGAAATTCGGTGTTTTGCAGACCTACTTAGACCTAATACGTAAACTTTAATAACTCACAAACGCATTATATCCGATTATCCACGACGAGACCTCATTCTTAGCACGCTACTTCCGTCTATCCGATACTTATGCTATTCTTACACTCATAATCGTTTATTGGATCAATCGTTCACCCTTATACCCCCCACTATTCTCTGTTGTCCTTCATACAAGCCCCAATTTTAAACAATCCTCTTCGTTTTGCCAAACCCTTTCAAGTCTTCCTTCTGAATAAATTTTGAGACGAAATTTCCTAAAGGAGGGGAGACTGTAACGCCCCGTATTCCCGCATTTATAGATATTTAGGAAATACGTGTTCCCTTTTTATTTATTTACTTAGTATTATTATTATTATTTTATCTAAACTTTAGTTTACAACGTTACGGAGCGTTTAGGTTGCAAAAACGGGTCTCGTAGGATCTTACGGGCCGTTCTAATTATGGAGAGCGGGCTTGTGGGCCTTGGGCCCAAGCCCAAAGCCCACTAACTAAATAAACCCTATGTATATGAGACTAATAACCCTAATTACCCTTTCATTTTTATCAGCCGCACAACATATTTTTACCTCCTGTTCCTTCTTTGTCTGCTAACTCAAGAACCCACAAAACACAAATACCCTCTTCCTTGCAAACTCTTCATACACAAACAAAAACACTAACTCAGTCAAACACCTTCGTTACCCTTCTCTCTCACGATTTTCAGGTGCAGACAACACAACACACCCTTACAATCCTTCTTCTTCAAACTGTAGAATCACAATACACTCACCTGTTACCCTCTCCAATTGAAACGATGGCCACCACTGTCGGGTGGCGGCGTGCGGTGGCGTGCGGCGGCGACGACAAAGGAGAACGAGATAGCGAGAGATAGCGGGATGAGAAGGAGATCGAGAACAACAGCGACGACGATGACGGCGGCTCCGACATCGTCTACGGCGGCGCGGTTCAGGTCGGCTGGTTCGGCTCGGCTTTCAAACGATTCGGGTATTTCCGGTGCGGTTCAGGTTATATTCTAGCTTCAAACTTAATCTCAGTTTTGATTTGGTGGTTTCGGCTCTTGTATCAGCTCAGACGCGGATTCCGGTACGTGGTTCCGGGTTTCCGTTCACTCGGGTGAAGTCAGGCGAGCTCCGGGTGGGGGTCGGGCCGAGTCTGGTTCGTGTTTCGACATCAGTTTGGTTCGGGTCTTGGCTCAGCTTAGTTCCGATTCAGTTTTGGTTCTCAGTTTGTTTCGACTCACGCGGCTCGGTTCAGATCCGGTTCAGTCGAGGTAATCCCTCATTTCTTTTCTTTCAATTGGTTACTACTATTTTCTTTAAATCCGATGAAGGGTGGTTTGATTCTTATTTCGGTTCAGCAGGTTCGGTTCGATGTCCCGGTCAAACGGTCAACTGTCGTGACAAACCTGGTCAAACTTGGTCAACTGAGGTCTCGGTGCACTCGGTAGTTTAACGACGTAAATATTCCAATTATATCGTTTTATATATCTCGTTATCACAAAACCGCTTTATATATATATATTGTTATAAAAAATACATAGAAACATATATAATTATATGTTGTTTTGTCGTTGTTGAATTTTGAAATTTATATCGACACTTTGGTTGTCGGGATCGTCAAAAAACAGAGGAAACTCTGCCCGTTTTTCATAAAATTCCGTAAAACAAAACGTGTAAATTTTATAAAACGAAACCTATCAAATTTGACTAATTTTTATAAAATAGATATAAATGTATAATTATTTTTATTTTTGGACAATATTTCAACAATACTTTTGAAAGAATTAATTTTAAAATATTACTTAAACTATATAAAATATATATATGTATGTATATATATATATATATCAACTAGTTATACGCTAAATTCCAATTCAAATCCTTCGTCGTAACTCCGATTACTCATACACCTTCGCTTGCCCATATAGGGTGACATCGGTGTTCCATCCTCCTAATCTCTTACGCTCATCAACACTTGGATAATCGGAAGACTTAGCAATTTTGTGAGTATGCTTGAACCCCTTTTTCGTTTACCACTTTTTGGGGTGTAACATGTTGTTTATAAACTTACACACAAACTTTATCATAATACATAAACATTCCTATTACACGCATGCTTATTTGATTACTTGATACTTTAAACTTGGGTTGAGGACATTATGTGTTAGACTTATCATTAACTTCGTACGAGCCAAACCATGACATATGTAGCGCTATAGGATTAACGACCCGCCCGTAGACTTGTGGTTATGTCATGAGCATATTTCGTTTCATTATTGGTTTATATGTTTGACACATGCCAATTTTATTGTTTATCTCGTATCAAGATCTTGCCACATGGAATTGTTTAAACTTATCTTTTGATACGTATGTACCAAACTTGTATAATCGCCTTTGCTTTTGCATTGAACTTTATTTTAAACATGTTACAGGTTGAGGATGATGATGCTATGAAATGAAGTAGCGTTGATGCCTAGATACACATATAGACGTTTAGGTTTAATTGTTGTATAAATTTTGAATATGTTGTATTGAATTTCCCTTGAACTTGATGTTATTTGATTTCCTTGTAATGCTGACAAATGTATTATGAAATGAAATTGGTTTATTAAATATTGTCACAAATAGCGTTATGATGTCTCTAGCAATCTTCACACTTCGTCTCATCCCGATGTTTCCGCCATTGGTTGGGGTGTGACAAGAATGGTGGAATACTGTTCTCCAGACTAAAGGAAGTAATAGAACTTATAATATGGAATGGGAGGAGTTTAAAAACAAGGTAGAAAGGAAATTTTGTCCTCCTAATGAAAAAGAACAAATAGCAAACAAATTCTTAAACCTTAGGATGACTGGTGTGGATAGTAAGGGATATACTAAAATATTGTTTGAATATGCTAGAATAGTGCCAACCCTTGTTTCACTCGAACCAGTGTTAATCTCCCGTTATATCTGGGGATTAATCGGGGAGATCAGGCATGTAGTCAAGGCAGCTAGACCTCAAACCATAGAAGAAGCTGTAGAACTAGCCAATACCTTGACAAATGAATTAGTTCGTACACGAGAGGAGGATCAAAGAAGGAACCTAACCCAGAAGCTCACACAAGAATTTCGTTCTGGAAATTCTAACCGTGAGAAAAATATAGGTTCTACCTCTACACCTTACTGTAAAAATTGCAAAAGAAAGCATTCAGAAAGATGCTCCATATACTGTAACTTTTGCAAAATATCCGGACACAAGGAAGAGGACTGCAGGAAGAAAGCTAACAACAATATATGTTACAACTGCGGAGAACAAGGTCATATCAAGCCTAACTGCCCAAAATTAGCTCCGGCTACGAACAACAAGAATACCAAAAATGCTAGAGCATTTGTTCTAACTGCAGAAGAAGCAAAGATGATCCCGGATGTGATCACTGGTACGTTTTTAGTTAATGATATATTTGCTAAAGTATTATTTGACTCTGGTGCAAACCAAAGTTTTATTAATACTTTATTTTGCAAACTTCTAAAGCAATCATTAACTAAACTTCCACAAGAATGCCTAGTAGAAACAACAAATGGTGAAACCATTGAAATTTCTGAGATCTTGCAGGGAGCAAGAATAGAAATTCTAAATCAGAAATTTATTGCAAATCTTTACCCCATGAATCTGGCAGGTTTTGATGTAGTATTAGGAATGGATTGGTTAATAGCCAATAAAGCCAGTATTTTGTGTGATCAAAAGTCGATACAAGTAAATTCACCAAAGGGTGAAAAGATCACAATTAAAGGATATAAAACCTCTCGATCCACTAAATTCATCTCTGTGATGAAAACAGCAAGTTACATAAGAAAAGGGTCATTAGTGTATTTGATTTCTATAATCACAAACACTAAAGAAAAAGAATTAAGAGACATTCCAGTAGTGTCTCAGTTTTCAGATGTATTCCCAGAAGAATTACCAGGGCAACCTCCAGATCGAGAAGTTGAATTCAGAATTCACCTGCTACCAGGAACGGCCCCGATTGCCAAAGCACCTTACCGTTTGGCACCTGCAGAAATGCAAGAACTAAAGAAACAATTAGACGAATTGCTAGAAAAAGGATTCATACAGCCCAGTTCATCACCCTGGGGAGCGCCGATTTTATTTGTTAAAAAGAAGGACGGATCAATGCGAATGTGCATTGACTACCGTGAATTAAACAAAGTCACAATTAAGAATCGGTATCCATTACCAAGAATTGATGATCTGTTTGACCAGTTACAAGGAGCACGGTTTTTCTCAAAAATCGATTTAAGGTCAGGATATCATCAATTAAAAGTACATGAAGAAGACATTCCTAAAACCGCCTTCCGAACAAGGTACGGTCATTATGAATTTACTGTCATGCCATTTGGTTTAACCAATGCCCCAGCTGCGTTCATGGATATGATGAACCAAATATGTAAGCCATATTTGGATAAATTCATAATTGTCTTTATAGATGATATTCTCATTTACTCTAAGAGTAAAGAAGAACATGCAAAGCATTTGCACACACTTTTAAGTTTATTAAGAAAAGAAAAGCTTTATACTAAGTTTTCAAAGTGCGAATTTTGGTTAGAATAGGTACAATTTCTTGGGTACCTAGTTGATCATGAAGGAATTCATGTAGATCCCACCAAAATCGAGGCAATTACTAAATGGAAAACCCCTGAATCACCAACCGAGGTTAGAAGTTTCTTAGGACTAGCCGGTTATTATAGAAGATTCATTCAAAATTTTTCTAGAATAGCCATTCCCTTAACTCAGCTAACTTGTAAATCTGTTAAG
Organism: Helianthus tuberosus; assembly: GCA_030545235.1. Lineage (NCBI taxonomy): Eukaryota > Viridiplantae > Streptophyta > Magnoliopsida > Asterales > Asteraceae > Helianthus > Helianthus tuberosus. Next base: position 13,215 of record JARYGA010025271.1, on the reverse strand, counting down.
TTTAAATGGGAACCAAAACAAGAAGAAGCCTTTAGAATCCTTAAGCAAATATTAACTCATGCACCTATACTAGCATTACCAGAAGGAACTGAAGATTTTGTAATCTATTGTGATGCTTCTAAATTAGGTTATGGATGTGTATTAATGCAACGTCAAAAGATTATAGCCTATGCATCCAGACAACTTAAGAATCATGAAGAGAATTATTCCACTCATGATTTAGAATTTGGAGCTATAATTTTTACTCTTAAGATTTGGAGACATTACATGTACGGAAGTAAGTTTACTGTGTTCACCGATCATAAGAGTTTAAGGTATGTCTTCGGGCGAAAGGAATTGAATATGAGACAAAGACGCTGGATGGAACTACTTAGTGATTATGATTGTGATATTCAGTATCATGCAGGAAAAGCAAATGTAGTTGCTGATGCTTTAAGTCGAAAATATCACGAACAGCCAAAAAGGGTACGTTCTCTTAAATTAAATCTACAAATAGATTTAAATAAACAGATTAGAAAAGCACAAGAATCAGTAATCAATGATGATACTGAAAAACTAAAAGGAATGATCAAGGAATTAGAACAAGGAACAGATGGAATTTGGAGAGTCCATAACAAAAGAACGTGGATACCTAAATTAGGAAACTTACGTCATCGCATATTAGAAGAAGCCCGTAAGTCTAAATATACGATGCATCCAGGAAGCGATAAAATGTACCAAGATTTAAGAAAGAATTTTTGGTGGATAGGAATGAAAAAGGACATAGCAGCCTATGTTTCTAAGTGTTTAACCTGTTCACAAGTTAAAGCTGAACATCAGAAACCTTCAGGTTTATTGCAACAGTTAGAAATGCCTGTTTGGAAATGGGAATTGATAACAATGGATTTTGTTACTAAATTACCCAAAACAAAGAAAGGTAATGATACAATCTGGGTGATTGTAGATAGACTAACCAAGTCAGCTCATTTTCTACCAATGAAAGAAACTTTAGTATGGAACAATTAGCTAAATTGTATGTAAATGAAATAGTTTCTTTACATGGAATTCCTCTATCAATTGTTTCTGACAGAGATAGTCGTTTTACCTCTCATTTTTGGACAAGTTTCCAAAAAGCAATAGGAACCAAGTTGAATCTAAGCACAACTTATCATCCTCAAACGGATGGACAAAGAGAAAGAACAATTCAGACAATGGATGACATGCTTAGAGCTTGTGTAATTGATTTCGGAGGTAATTGGGATGATCACTTACCGTTGGTAGAATTTTCTTATAATAATAGTTATCATACAAGTATCAATGCTGCACCATTCGAAGCACTTTATGGATGAAAGTGCCGCACTCCAGTCTGTTGGGCCGAAATTGGAGAAAAGCAGCTATCTGGACCTGAAATCATACAAGACACAACAGACAAAATCATTCAAGTCAAGGAACGATTAAAAACAACACGTGATCGACAGAAAAGTTATGCTGACAACAGACGAAAACCGTTAGAATTTCAAGTAGGGGACCAAGTATTGTTGAAAGTCTCTCCTTGGAAAGGAGTGGTAAGATTCATAAAAAGGGGAAAGCTAAGTCTCAGGTATATTGGACCTTTCAAGATTTTGAAACGAATAGGACCTGTAGCCTATCAGCTACAACTGCCAGAGGAAATGACAGGAATACATGATGTATTTCATGTATCCAATCTCAAGAAATGCTTAGCTGATGAGTCACTATTAGTACCTCTTAAGGATATAGAGGTAAACGAGCAGTTAAAATTTGTGGAAAAGCCTCTACAGATTGAAGACATGAAAGTCAAGAATCTCAAACATAAAAGACTAGTTCTAGTCAAAGTGAAGTGGGACTCCAAAAGAGGACCAGAGTACACATGGGAGCTTGAATCAGAAATGCAAAGGAAATACCCACACCTGTTCCAGTAGACCTCGAGGACGAGCTCTAAAGCAAGGTAGGGAGGATATAGCAACCCTCCCGAATATTTTTCTGACACCCTGATATATTTTAAAATACCCTATATGTCTTTAAATACACACCGTATGTGAAAACCGAGCCCAAAATACGTTATAATATTAAAAATAAATAAAAAACAAAGAAAATTGGTTTCAGGCGGGCCGCGTAAACCTTAGTTAACCCTTACGCGGGCCGCGACAACTTAAAGACCAGGCGAGCTCCGGTGCTGCCACTTGTCCGAACGCGTGTTGAACCTATGTAATGACCCGGATCAGCTAAAGCCCTAGACCACTACGACGCGGGCCGCGTAAACCCTTGTTAAACTTTACGCGGGCCGCGAGAAACCTGAAATGTGACCCTATAAATAGCATGCATCGGCCTTCAACACAATTCGTTCATTTCTTTCTTTCTAAACGTAAAACTCTCACGGTAGGCATAATATTCGAGTATAATACCCCCTAATTAGTGAGGTTCTGCTCCGTTGTAAGTATTATAACCCCAGTTTCGTATTAGATACGCTGCCCGATTGATCCAGGGTTCCGTGACAACTGTCGTGGTTCTGCCCGACGTAGTTGTTGGAATACCGTCTCGGGGAGGGTACCATTAATATAATTAAAGGGTTATTATACTAACATATGTACATTTGTGTGAATTATAGCTTAATACCAGGAAACCCTAGAAGAAGTCTAAAACAACAATGTGAGTTTATCCGCTTTTTGTTAACCTTTTTGTAAACTATTTTACACAACCTTAAATGCTTAACAATGTGATTAAGCAGTGATTGAGTCTTTGTAGTTCTTCAATTACTGCCGGTATGTTGGGGTTTTGTATACAAAATGTGGAACACGTTACCATTGGACGACGAGTTAGCCAATGTGTAATATGACCCACCAGTCAGGATTGACAGTACTGAATGAGTAATTGTGTAGAAATAAACAATGTGATCGCTCTCAATACTATGTTAATTGATAAAATGTTTCTTGATTAAACTGGGATTCACTCACCAGTATTTTCCACTGACAAATGTTTTTAAAACGCGTTTCAGGTAACACAATGTGACAGCCAATTAGTAAAAAGCCAGCTGGAGAGCACTGACGGCTTGGAAAAATGTGGCTATAAAAGTTACCTAAAAGACGATGTTTTAAATTCAATAAAATAGGGTTAATCCCTATAAATATATTGTAATAAGAAACTTGGGTTTTACCCATGTGGTTATTAATATAAAATATGGTGGTTTTACTCTGATAAACATTTCCTAACTACGGTCCTGATGTAATTTCCGCTGCCAAATTAATAAATTAATTAGCTGATACCACCACAAACGAATGTTCGCGAATGTCCGTTCCCGGGACAGATAAGGGGGCGGGGGTTGCGACATCGAAGGTCCATTGCAGTAAAACCCGGTCCGGCTCGGTTTCGAACTGGCGACCTCCAGAGAGGCCTAGTTCTAAACTTCATTGCCACCACCAATGTCCTTCAAAGTGATGCTAGTGGGAGTTGAACTTGGGACCTCAATGAGAGAAACCAAATGACTAACCACTAGACCAACTTGTCAGGACTCATCTACCATGTATTAATAATGATTTTAAAGGTGTGAATTATTCGCGATGGGAGGTCTAGCATACGTTGTTTTAACCGGGTCTGCGCTAGAGACTCCCCTCGCACAATAGATCCTCAATTTAAACCCCTATCACCCAGACTCAAACTTAAAACCTGAAGGAGAAAATTCACCTGGACACTTGTGATGGTTTATTAATTAATAAATAAGCTAAAAAGTTATTTACTCTTATCTAGTACAATCTTGTTCCACTGGGTTCTCGAAAAAATGATGATTGATTGAATCCAAATCCTTATGCACAATCCATATACAAATTTGGGTGGTCGAAATGGGTGCCAGTAAAGGTAAATGTTTTATGTTAGAGGGCAGCAATTGACCTTTTCCAACGAGACAAATTAAGTTCTACCTAATAAAAAATAAGTTTCAAATTTCATTAAAGTTCATCATATGCTTATTAGCATCCTAATCAACCCTTAAATATGCTCTAGATATCTAACTACACTCATAAAGACCTACAAATAATCACCATTTTTTTATAATAGGTTATGTGTATATAAAAATAAATTATATTCTAAGTAAAATAATCCGAGCTGAACCAATCTGAGTTAATGAGTGGGCCAAACCAATCTAATCCGGCTCTTTACGAACCGAGCGAGACGGCTCGACTCGGCTCAACTTCAAACCGAGCCATATCGAACGAAAATTTTCCGAACGAGCTCCGAGCCGCAAGCTTTCTAAACATCTATGCTTGTAAACCCGTTCCATCTTTGCAGTTATCATAATTATTATTTCACTCTTTGATACAAGAATTGTTTCTTTTATTTTTCGTTTAACCTCACTATATGTACCAATCTTTGTACTAATCATCATCATCATACTCAGTAAATTTCATTAATAGCAAAGCTAAAATAGAATCTAAGGAAGGTAGGATGTATATAGTCATATCAATCTTTTTACTAATATGATGTGTATATATTTTGTAAATGATTAAATATATTAAATGAATTGATAATGGGCTTTTGAATACTCTATAATTGTTAGTACTAGTTAGGGATGGCAATCGAACCCGAACCCGATGGGTAAACCCGAAACCCGACACATCTGGGACGGGTTTGGGGTCGGTTAATCAGGTTTGGGACGGGTTTGGGACTAGTTTTTATTTTTTTCGCAGGTTTGGGATGGGTTTGGGATTTGGTGATATACTCGTTTACTCGACCCAATTACCCGATAAAGTAAACGTGTTTACCCGATTGTATACCCTATATAATTTCTTTTATATTTTTAAATATGTAAATATATAATACATCATTTTTCTATACACATAGGTATTTTATCCCGTATACATTATAGTTATTTGATATATTTCTTTAGTGATAATACTAAATGTAACTGATTAGTAGTTACCCGATGGGTTTTGGGTCGGGTATACCCAATGGGTAAACTTTTTAAAATTAATGGGTTACCCGAAACCCGCGGCTATACCCGATACCCGATGGGTATTTACCCGCTAGAAACTTGACGGGTTTTGGGACGGGTTTGGGACAAACATTATCTAATCGGGTTTGAGGTTGGGATTACCTAAACCCGACCCATTGTCATCCCTAGTATTAGTTCGACTATAATTCTCAAAAGAACATATTGGGTTGTATGACCTCTCTTTAAGCAATAATTTAGTTTTATGCTTCCTATTTTATTATCATCCTCGTTTCTTAGACATGTTTCAGTTTAATACTTTCCCCATATAAATAATTACGATATATAGTTAATGTGGTCGCGTATGTAGAAGTCGTTTGATTATTCAATTTCATACATTAAGGGTATGTTTGGCAAAAGTGGCTGGTAGCTGGTGGCTGGAAGCTAGTAGTTGTAGCTGGTAGCTAGTACCTGTAGCTTTTTAGATATATTTGGTGTTTGACAGAGTAGCTGGAGCTTTTAATAAAATGTATAAAATGAACAAAATAGACATAACTAAAAATTTAAAAAGTTTATACATTAAAAAATTCATTATTTTTAGAGGTTAAAACAGTCATTTTTTCCCTAAAAGCTTATAGCTCCCTCTAAACGCTACTAGTAGTAGCGTTCAACCAAAAGCTTCAAGCTCCTAACCAATGTTGCAAAAATCGCGATTAATCGCCGACTAGTCGCTAGTCGGCCTCCTACTGAGTAATTTTTCACTAATCAGTCAAAAAATCGCTAGTCGGTCAAAGCCGGTCCAAGCGGCCCTAGTCGCCCTAGTTGGCCCATTTGAAATCCTTACAAAATAGGCCCAAGATTACAACTTTAGCCCATTTTCCTTATCCTTACCCTAATATGACGAAAATTTTGAGTCGGAGAAAGAGGATGAAGTAGACGAGGAGATTGAATACGAGTCGGATGGTGTCGAAATCATTGAACACTACGGGGATGACGATTACATTTGAGCTATTTGTTAATTTTGAATTTTAAGTACTGAGACTTGTTATGTTATGACTTATATGTAAGTTTAGTTTGTATTTTGAACTACTTTTACCTTTTTAAGTATTATATTGATATGGATGTGTGAGTATATATAAAAATATTTATAAAAATAATAAAATTTACATATAAAGTTCCGATCCGATTAATCCCGAGTAGTCGCTAGTCCCCACCTCACCGGCCGACTAGCGACTAGCGAGTTCTCCAACCTTGCTCCTAACCTAAAAGCTTAAAGCTCCTTCAACCAAACAAGACTTTTTATTGAGTATGAGTTTTTTCTTAAAAGCTTAAAGCTAGAAGCTCCTAAAAGCTTGATGCCAAACTATTCCTTCATAAAACAATTGTGTATATTTTAACTACATTTTTAAGTTGTACTCGTCGGGTAAACGTGATTGTAAGCATGAATATGAATATTAGTGTAAACGTGAGTGTAAGTATAATTCTACGAATATGAATATAAATTTGAATATAAGTGTAACATATGAGTACAACGTAAAATGTATAAATCGCGACTATTAGTGTATGAGTTAATGATTTTATATATGGTATGAATTTAAATACGTATAAGATCAAGAGGTTTGAGTATAAAAGAAACAAAACTGAGTAGTACATGTGAAGTGGTCGTGAGGTATAAACTAGAACACGTGAAATGACGTGCATGTATAGTTGTTCGAGTAACGTTAAATTTTATCGAATCAAGATAGATTGAGTTTAGTTGGAGGGTAAAATATAGTTTTTACATGTAAAAGGATAACAGTACTCATTGGTTAAACGTAATGTATTTCGTAATGAATGGAAATGCTACTTTTGTTTCAAAAGAGTTTACGTAAACCGAAGATGATCGATCCCCATGAAGCCTTCTTGCCCACGTGATTTGTAAACGGGTGTAGGAAAAAGGTTTTCGATAAAAAGTAAGTTCGTTTCATCAAACAAGAAATTATGAATTTAGGAGGTTCTTGTGAAAACGAGGCTCCTTAGAAAAGAAAATTTAACAAAAGGACTTAGTGATTGTTAAAAGTTTTAGCAAATGATTTGTTGATGTTGAAAGGAGTATTTGGTAAAACATTCATATAGCACCTACAAGATCCTATAAGTAATTGAGAAAGGTTGGTTTGATTTTGATTAAGAATTGAAGTCTCTAGTATGATGATATAACGTGTGCGTGTTTTAGTGATTAATTTGAATATGAAGTTCATGGGCAAGAGTTTCATTGGACCGACTAAATTGACAGGTAGCATTTCGTAAGGTTTTGAGGTTCGAGTAACAAAACGTTTTAAGACATGATTAGGAATCTCGTGTATATGAGTTGGGTGAAAATAGATTGTAGAATAAGAAGTACGCTTGATAAAACAATGTATTTTGAAGTCGGTATAAGTAGGTATTTTGAATAATGATAAACAATTTAGGTATAAAATATGATCGAGTTTGCATAATAAGATATCTTGAAGAGACGTTTTGGTAACGATCACCTAGGTAAGGGAATCACCCCTAACTCGTTGGTGAGGTCGTTTTTAAGAAAAAGGAGAGTGGAGTTAATCGTCAAGGTAAGGAAATCACTCCTATCTCGATGATATGTCCCCCCTCGTCGTTACAAGGAATACAAATTTAAATTATATGAAATCATGCATATGTATGAGAGAGATTTAATATGTTGTGTGTGTGTGTGAAGAAATATCGAAAGTAACTTTGAATTTGAAAAAGAAATTGCATCGTATAAGATAAATAATAGAAACATATGTTTGATTAAAATTTGGATGGTTCCAAAGCGGAACTTTGACTAACCAAAGTGGTCGAAAAGTCTTTTGAATTTGAGGAGCATGCTTTGGCCTAATAGGTAAAATACTATCGCCGACAAGTCGGTTAACGGTGTTTACCCTTCCGGTTACTACATGTCCCAAATCAATTGAAATTTCGAGACGTGGCGGGATTTATGAAAAATTCAAGGAGTGGAACTAGTCGACAAGGTACGGGTTTCACCCCTAACTTGGCGATTTAGTATCCTAAGTGTGGTTGGTACTCGTCGGGTCAAAAGTTAATCTCGACACTTTGACGAGGGTCCACTAGAATTTGAAATTTGAATTTCTCCATCAAGGTGAGGATTTCACTCCTAACTTGATGGTGAATTTCGTGTAAAAAGAAAAGTAGAGGGATTTAGAGTCATTCACCAAATTGTGGGTTTCACGCCTATTTTGGTGAAGTCGTCTCGTTTGCGTATTATGAGTGTTTTCGGATTTAGAAATATCGAGTAAAATGCATGAGGGAAGTGTATGTCAAAGGAATACGCAAACAAGTAAAAACACGTAAGAAGGCATATCAAGAATGGTACATAAATAATGAAATGATAAATCAAGTATTAACACATAGAGAAATAGGTCAAGAATAACACGTGAAGAATCGAACAACGAAACAAGTATTAACACATAATAAGACAAGCATTAATGCATAAGAATAACATGTCGAATATTACCCACGAGTGATATACATGTTTAAAAGAGCATAAATAAGAAACAAATAAGTATCACGTAGTAGTTCAAGCAAAAAATACGAATAAGGCTCTAAAACTATAGACTAGGTAAAAGCATTCCTACCTTTCCTAATTCCCTATAGTTATGGCTCTGATACCAATCTGTCACACCCCAACCAATGGCTGAAACATCGGGATGAGACGAAGTGTGAAGATTGCTAGAGACATCGTAACGCTATTTGTGACAATATTTAATAAACCGATTTCATTTCATAATACATTTGTCAGCATTACAAGGAAATCAAATAACATCAAGTTCAAGGGAAATACAATACAACATAATCAAAATGTATACAACAATTAAACCTAAACGTCTATATGTGTATCTAGGCATCAACGCTACTTCATTTCATAGCATCATCATCCTCAACCTGTAACATGTTTAAAATAAAGTTCAATGCAAAAGCAAAGGCGAGTATACAAGTTTGGTACATACGTATCAAAAGATAAGTTTAAACAATTCCATGTGGCAAGCTCTTGATACGAGATAAACAATGAAATTGGCATGTGTCAAACATATCAAACCAATAATGAAACGAAATATGCTCATGACATAACCACAAGTCTACGGGCGGGTCGTTAATCCTATAGCGCTACACATGTCATGGTTTGGCTCGTACGAAGTTAATGATAAGTCTAACACATAATGTCCTCAACCCAAGTTTAAAGTATCAAGTAATCAAATAAGCATGCGTGTAATAGGAATGTTTATGTATTATGATAAAGTTTGTGTGTAAGTTTATAAACAACATGTTACACCCCAAAAAGTGGTAAACGAAAAAGGGGTTCAAGTATACTCACAAGGCTTGCACATGCTTTCTGATTATCCAATCGTTGACGAGTAGTGAGATTTGGAGTCCGAATGTATAAGGGTTAAAGTTTAAGGTAGGTTTAGAGTTGAGATTCGGAATTTAAGACAACATGAAAATAACATATGAGAATAACATGTGAAAATGATCATCTAATACATATGATACTTGTTCTTGACACTATGTAACTCCAAGGAGTTTATATGGTTTCATGGAACAAGGTTCCATTAGAATCGTTACAAGTTATCATACTATAGGATGATGTAATCTAGTACTTGACATATGAACACTAGTTCATCATCTAAGATTCGATTATTTGGATTATGTGGTTATGTATCGTATAGGTTATATAGATATATTAATAAGTCCAAAAGATTAATAGTTCAAGCATGAGGTAGAAGATTAACATCTTCATTTAGGTACCTCTAATGTCATAGAAATCATGTAGGAGGTAGGAAGAACAAGCTTCCATTTAGGTACCTCTTAAGTGTTCACCACTACACTTGATGTAAAAACAACCAAGGAGGGTCATGAACTAATAACAATACAAGAATAAGAATCAACTATACTATGAGAAATCATCAAGGCATGTGGGGATTCTATGTTGGGCAACCCAAGTTGACCCATAATCTCACCTTCATCAAGCTTGAAGCTTGAAATGACTTGTGGGTTAAAAACCCTAATTAAAACCGAAAGTATTTGAGGTTTATCCTCTGATGTTGTATGTCTCAACCTTGTTTTTAAGCCTAACCAACCATAAGATAGGTTGTAAGCATTAGGACATAGGTGTGAGATGAGTTAGACTTAAGTTTGATAAGTTTAAACAAGTTTTGAAAGAACTTAAAACACAACAGAAAGTTTGTGGACATTTTTAGGGCAATTCCAGGTCTGATTTCTCCAAGGAGAGATAAAGGAATCAAACCCCATGATTATCCAAGCAAGTAGGAAGAAGAATCAAGTAATTTGGTTGAGTTTTGAGCAAGTTATGCTCACTTTTGCATGAAGGTATGAATCTGTCCGAATTTCTGAATTTTGCAAGAACTTGAGAGTGATTTTGGAGAGATTTGAGGGTGTTGAAAGTGTAGAATGGCTTGGAGAAGATGGGTATTTATAGGGGATGAGTTTAGGGTTGATTGGAGGTGTTTAATGGAGGTTTAGAGCTGATTGGAGGAGAAAGAAACTTGGGATTTCATGCATTAGCGCGAGCTGTTTAAATCTGCTGCCCGCCAGACCCCCTTACGGACCGTAAGGGATAAGGCTTACGGTCCGTAAGCCTTTGGCAGAAAACACAAATTTTTATTTCTTTGTTTTAATGATTTGCAACATGTCTAGATGTTATATATTACGTATTTGATGACCATTTTAGGATATTTAAACCTAATAAGCATGTTCTAAAGGTTACACAAGTATAAAATAAATAAGATTAATATAAGACTCGTATGTAAGTATGGTACGAGGTATGTATGTCACGTATTGGTAGGTTTACAACACGTTTGCAAGCATCACAAATATGTGTCAGTTGTTTCATGAGTTAAACATATGAATATGTAAGAAGTATGTATAACACAAGTTTGGAGAAAAACACAAGTTTTATTTATGATTCAAGTCCCGTATTTTAAAAAGATTACGACGAAAGAATGATTACAAGAACGCAAGGTTTCTAAAAATAGAATTTCAAGCGAAGGTTTCTAAGTGTAGAAAGTTTGAAAACGCAGGACGTTACAGTTCTAGTTAGACACCGATGCAAAAGTGCTACCACATTTGCACCTAATAAGAATTATCGTAAATGTTATTTATTCTAGTTAGACATTGATGCAAAAGTGCTACCACATTTGCGTCGACCAAGCATTATCATAAATGTTGTTTGTTCTGATTAGACACTGATGTAAAAGTATTTGTTTTGTTACTTGAGTATGGGGATTTTAACTTAATTTTGTGTATAACAAACAGATTGGAAATTGAGAAAAAAATCCATGAATATTTTGATTTACCCACTTGATCATGCAATCATTCTCATCCAAGCCGACCCTGAGAATTTGTGTACCCTGTTTGAGCTCGAAAAAATGTGCCCTTAGGCCTTAACGAAATCGGGTATTAGGCTCACTAAAGGTCTAAACCTAATGCCAAAGGGGTTAATAACTAATGTAAACCATAAGAATAGTTTTGTAAGAGAACCTATGTTGGTGTTTGTATGGGTGGACCCTATTAAAAAATTATTTTACATATACATATCGGGTTTTTTTCATAAAAAAATGTACCCCTCGAAATATCGGGCCTTGGCCGGTGGTCCTCCCTGCCCACCCCCAGGGCCGGCTATGAATTTCTCATCATTTTTCCTTTACTCAAACATGTGTATTAACTAGACTACATGTTGCGGCAGGCTATCAGCCCCATCGCGAGCCACGTAAGCCTCGTCATGATGGCGAACACCTTAATGAGGTGGCGTCAGCGCGAGCGGCAACCCCCTAGGTAAGCACCATAGCGTGAGAAAAGGTAGCCATTGGAGGTGGGGCCCATGTTCTTGATCGTTGGCTTTTAAAAAAATAAATTCAACTTTTTTTATATAAAACCATTACATTTCCTCATCTCTATTCACATTTCAAACTCTCTAAAATTCTTTCTTCTCTTTATATAAAACCCACAGTTTTACTCTCACAAAAAAAAAATGGAGTGGGATTATTTTGTATTAGAGTAGTATTATTTATTGCTTGTAGTTTTTTATTTCTTTTAGTGTGATATTAACCTCTTATTAACCTCTTATTAATAAGCAAACGAAATGAACAGTGTTAGACAACTTCTTTGACACTTATTCATTTAAACCATTATGATTGTTTGACACCTCACCCACACCTTTCCACATGTTGTCATGCATGTAACTTGTATACATATAAGTATACACAGAGAGAGATGCAGACATCTGGAGATTGAAAAGATACTGAGAGAGAGAGAAAATGAGGGAGTGGCGGCTGACCACCACCCCGGTGACGGAGCCACGGAGGAACACCGCGGCACCACCTGATTCCGGCACGTCTACAACCCCAACAAATGGAATAACGACAACGACTGAGGGTTTAAGAGAGAGGCAGGTGTCTAGAGATAAAAAAAAATTATAAAAATATGTTTTATACGAATATTAGCTTATAAATTTAGAAAGAATAATAAAAATAAAAAAAATACTTGCTCAAGTCATCCGCTCACATGGACCACAACATGGTGATAAAGCTTCAGCAGTGACTTTATTAAGTGCACAGTCAGCATCTAGTTAGCGGTAGGTGACTTTATCAAGTGCACAGTCAGCATCTACGATACCATTAATTGGAAATTCTTGTTCCGTATTATGGAGAAGATGAACTTTCCTCTTAAATGGATCGAGTGGATTAAAGGGTGCTTGCAATCAGGTATGGGCTCTATTCTTGTTAATGGGGCGCCTACAAGGGAATTTAAATTCAAAAGAGGTTTAAGACAAGGTGACCCGCTTTCCCCTTTCCTTTTCATTTTAGCTATGGAGATTGTTTGTATGTTTATGAATAGGGCGTGCAGTTTGGGGCTTTTCCACGGTTGTCGGCTTCCAAATGGCGGCCCGGTTATCTCCCATCTTTGTTATGCAGACGACGTATTATTTATTGGCGAGTGGTCAGAAAGCAATGCTTTGGTGTTAAACCGTCTTTTGAGATGGTTAAGTCTAGTCACCGGGCTTAAAGTTAATAAGAGTAAAAGTAAAATTTATGGTATTGGGGTCCCGGAATCCGAAGTCGGTACGGTAGCTAAGGTTGTCAATTGTGAAGCGGGGTCTCTCCCTTTTTTGTATTTAGGGATTCCTATTGGGGTTAATATGAAAAGAGCGAAGTTCTGGAAACCGGTTCTAGATAGATTTGTGAAGAAACTTTCCAAGTGGAAAGCGAGATACCTTTCTTTCGCGGGTC